>OVBE01006690.1:0-19480 GCA_900406425.1 Iberis pinnata | reverse complement strand
TTATACATCCACTCTCGAAATTTAAATATATTATTAGAAGATATTTTTTTGAAATAACTTTTTTAGATGAGTTTTTTTTTCTGTTTTGTGAGTATGATTTCGTAAGAGAGACCTTGGTTAAATACTAAATTTGTCCGACCATAATATGTAGTCTGAAATTCGTAGGAATTGTTTCAGACAATTTGTAGACTAAGTTAGCGACCAAATTTCGAGAATTTAGTCTGAAATTCGTAGTAAATAATTTCTCACAATTTTTAGACTAAATTAGTGACCAAATATCGACAATCTAGTTTGAAATTCGTAGTAAATAATTTCTCACAATTTTTAGACTAAATTAGTGACCAAATATCGACTAAATATATGTTTCAAAATTTTTCCGACTAAAATCAAACAAAAAGAACCCTTAGTCGGAAATTTTTCACTAAACTTTTCGACTATTTAGCTACAATATCGATAATTTCCGACTATTTAGCTACAACAATATTAAAAAAATAATAATATTTAGTCGGAAATTTGTGGTTCTTTTTTCGACAATTTTGCTACGAGCTAAAATATTCCGACTAAATTGCTACAACTTGTTTTTTTTTTTTTTTATATAAAAAAATTTGAGTTAGTCGGAAAGATGTCGGAAACATTTCCGACTATTTTCCTACAAAGTTAATATTTCCGACTAAATTACGTCAAAATTTTTTTTTTGTTTAAAATAAAAATTAGTCGGAAATTTCTCGAAAATTTTTCCGACTAATTTCCCACCTTAAGCTTTTATCGACCAATTTCTGACTAATTATTTATTTAGTCGAAAAAGTCGGTAATTACTTAAAAATCTTTCGACAATACAATTAGTCGTAAAATTTTGTCGGAAATCAACTATTTTTTTCTTGTAGTGAAAAGCTTTATATTAATCAAGTAAATATCAAAACAATAAAATCATATAAATGAAAGTATATATATAATTTATATCAAGTTCAGTATTGAAAATTTAGGGGGGGGGGAGAGTTGTATTCAAAGAAACATGTTAAATGATTTGAAACGATTTGTAAGTTTTTAGGTGATTTTATGTAAATTGGGAAAATTCATGTGATTTGTTTTAAAAATTTCTATAATCACATTTTATATGATTTGAGGTGATTTGAATTTTAGTGAGTTTTAAGCGATTTTAGGTGAATTAGGAAAATTCAAGTTATTGTTTTAAAATTCTTCACAATACCATATAAAACCATGTGATTTGAGGTTTTGTATTTTTAACTAAAACAATATACTGAAATACCATTAAATCACCATAAATCTACTATCTATAATATTTTCAATAACAATGGATTTTGTAAGACATTTTAAAATTCGTGTTTGAATAACAGTGGATTTTTTTTTACATAATGTATTTTGTAGTTATAAGTTCTCTCATATTGTATTGATCGTTTATTTATGTTTACCTCTTTAATTTTTTTTCTTCATAATATATAAAAAGAAAAAAATTCCTTAAGAAGCTTGACATGTGTTATGATATAAGTTGAGTTTAATATATGTCATATGGTAAATTATAATTTGCTTATGTATCACGTTCACGTTACAGTCGTTCCAGTTTATATAGTAAAATTTAAGTGATAAAATATCAAAAACTAGAAAGCAATATATGGTGTAGTTTATTTTCTTTCTAGTTTATATTTAGCATGAATCACTTCAAAATAAAATTATAGTAAAAAAACGTTAATCCAAATAGAAAAAACTTATTATATATTCATTTCCATACATGAAACATTTTTTAATTCAATTTCCTATAAACACTATAAATAAATTGGACCTTGCAAAATTTATAATATTTTTGGAATCCTCTAAAATCGTTTTTCAATAGGTAATCTAAATCAATTAATAGATTTTAGGTTAAAGTTTACAAACATTTTTATTAATAAATAAACATAGATTTCCTTACCAAAAAATATAGATTTAAATATAAAAGTTAGGTATATTAATCATTAACAAAACGGATATCAATGTGACAAAAACGGATGTTAAATCTTATAATTATAGTATTTTATTTCGTGCTAGTATTATGCGAAAATTTAGTGTGTATTAATAAAAGATTAAGATATATTTTTTGACAAAGAAAGATAAGATATATTGTAAAAATGATACCACGGCCGTAGAGGTTAACAACTAATTTCGATTTTTTATCCAAAAAAAAAAAAAAAAAAACTAATTTCGATGGTCAATTATCGTATGTTTTCTTTATCAAAGAAATATTGTCGTATGTTTAACTCTTAATTGATACTGCCGACCATCCATAAAACTAATAATTATTAATATATTTTGTAGAAACTAATTAGAAATTATATATGTTTTTTACTCGCATATTTCTCCCCATATTATTCTTAAATCTTAAGAGTTGCATAAATCTTATAATAAAAAACTATTTAACAAAAAAAGAAGAAGCTATTTCATATATAAAGGGGTCCTCTCTTATCCTTCAGGTAAAACTTTATTTTTTTTCAAAAGGATACAAGTCATAATTTTTGTGGACCAACCAGTCTTCTAATTCTTCTTGCTTCATTTTAATTTTAATATCATTATGGTTGACAAACACACCTAAAAAATGATAAAGGCAATAAATTTTATGCAGCATAAACCATTAAATCTTAGTATTTCAAAACTAGTCAAATATTGTGTTAACAATCAAGTGGGGAATTAAAAGCACTTTTATATTTTTTTTTCTCTAATATTCCCTCTTGATCAAGAAAATACCGCCAAAAACATAAATCACAAAATACTTTCCGTAACTAAAGTTTGATCACGAACACATAGATTGCGACTTGAGACCATCGGTGAGTCAACGGTGTGTGGTCTGGCGATCTCGGGCTTCATCTCCACAAGCCGATTTTCATCTTTTTCATCAGATATGCACTAAATCACAGCGGGGATTCAGAGAAGATAAGCTAAAACATATGTACGGCGGCCAGGCGTGAATTCTGCCTTAACCCGGTGCTGGGTGAAGGCCGAGTCCAGAAGATCCGGTTAAGAAAGTTGAGTTTTCTTCACTTGGGGATTCAGCTAGCCAAGCGTGCACTGGGGACGGCGAACTCGTCGGGTCGAGGCTAAGCCACCATTGAGGATCTCTGACCTTTCCCCTCTAGTTTCTCTCCATGCATTCTTGGGAGACCATATTTATTATTCCTCCATCTCTCCATCTCTTTCTGTGGTTTTTGAATGGGGTCCAGCCTTCAACAGCTCAATCTAGCGCCTCTCTAACGCCAAAATCAAGGTTTCAACGGTTTTGCAGCCACAATTGTGGTGTGGCGGCGGTGGCTGATTCTAGGTCGCTGCTTTAGTTCTATGTTAATTTTGGATATCTGGTTTATCTGATTTGTTTAAATTTGGTTTTCTTATTTTTCAACTGTACTAGATCGATTTGGTGGGGTAATCTGGTAGGTTAGATATTGTATTGGTTTAGGCCATAAATGTTAAGTGGTCTTAAATCTAAATTTATATATTATATTTAAAATGAAATTAGAAAAAAAAAAACTATCAAATGAGGAATAAGTGTTGAATTGAGAGCACACAACGAATGAAAGTTTGTTATTTTTGTCCCTTAGTTTTTACTAGATTTTGTCTCCTCCGGCGAGGAGCGAGTAAATAGATATACACATTTTAATGAAACAAATTTTAAAAATAATTAGATTAAATGTTAGCATGAACTTTCAAAATTCTTTACATGTATCAATATTATACAAAATTCTAAAAACAAATAACATACATTTATATTTGTAATTACGCATTTATTATTATGTAGTTGATTAGAATAATATGGTAATTTGTTGGATTGTTGTTTACGTAATCAAAAAACAAAAACTTAATTACCAAACTTTTATCCCACATAGGACATTGTATTTTCTAACAAAAAATAATATATTTCTCTTAAAATTTCATACAATTTTGACGCTGAACTTTATGTCATCTTCCTCACCATCTATATATATATATATAAAAAGAGTTCTAAGAAATCAGTTATTATAAGTAACTTATAAAGTGCATAACTGATATATTAGGTTTTCACGACTTTTTGACATCGATTTCTATTGCATTCTAGGTTGTTTAGCTAGAATTTAGATTCATATAGGTTGCATTTGCATATAATTCCATATTTCAGGTGTTGAATGTGAGTGAAATCAAAAGAAAGATCAATTGGATGCAAAAGAACTAAAAGAAGAATTTAAAAGAGGATCAAACCAACATGCCTTAAAGATCAAGTGATTTGAAGATATTGCAATGAAAATTTTATCACGGAATATTCAAGAGATATTGTATCCATGAATTCAATCTTTCCAACAAGCCAAAAATCACCTTAAACGCCCAAGGGAATTGGAAGATATGAGCCGGCAAAGTTGTGGTCCGCTAGAATTTGAAGCTCCAAATTATTCGCCCCAAAGATGCATCTTTTACACCACCTTCCACTGCAAATTAGGAGAAGACTTCTTCATAAAAGTTGTATCCACTTGAATCATCTTTCCAAAGAGCTATGATGCGTTATCATATCCTAAACGATGAGAGAGTTATGCACTCTGAAGCTCATAGCGGTTTGGTGTATCTGCCAGAGCAAACCGGTACACTAAAATGCAAAAACCAGAGACTAAGTATCGGTTTGCTGTACCGATTTGTGAAAACCGGTACAGAGCAAAAAAATTCAACATTTTCAACACTTTTTCAAGTCTTGATCTATTTCCAATTGGGTTAACCTAAGTGTTTTGGGTTAACCCAATGCAAGTTTTGGGATACTATATAAGCCTTTTAAACCTAATTTTAGCATCTCATCATTGAATATTTTCTTTTCTTAAGAAGAACTTTGTAATTTTTTGATTCTTATGTTTATTTGAGCTTGATTTGTTGTTTTGATTGTTTCTTTTCTTTTCAAACATACTTCTAATCATGATTCAACACATGTATAATCTTGGATTTTGTGTTTTCTCAATGATTAGTGAGTAGTTCTTTACTAAGCAATTGGGTTAGGTAGATTAGGGTGATTAGATGGTTTATCTTGATGTTTAGGGTTTAGATATCTTATATCCTCATTCATTAGGAGTTTCTTAATGCTAGATTTTTCTTGGCCGTTCAAGTTTAGATCATAGGTGTTTTATTGCCCGAAAGGTATTCGATGAAATGCTTGAACCAACTATTGAATGCTAAATGAGGCCTAACCAAGAGATTTGTGTTAGTTAGTTTAGTGGTTGATCATAAATTAGAACTTAAGGCTTCTTGATTGTGTAATTATCCAAGAGATTGTTTTAGTTGCTTGATTAGAAAATTGATTAGTGTCATGAGAGTGAATTAGTCTAACTAAGGAAATCTTAGACCAAAGATTAGCATTGAATGATAGTATAAAGCATCATGAGATACCATTTGATCATCTAAGTCAATAACCTTTTCCCATTTGTTTAGGCTTTTTAATCTTGATTTACATTTTAATATTTTGTTGACTTTGTTTAATCTTGTTGACTTTTGTATTGTTGACTTTTGTTGACTTTTGGAATTATGCATGATTAAGTGTTCTAAAACCAAACCATTCTTATTTTCTTAGACTAGACATGATTCTCCTAAGTTTTAGTGTGTTAATTTCTCATGATTTGGATTGATCCCTAAGTACTTGAATGACGTTTGAGTAGCCTTAGGATACTTGTTAGACAAAGAACCGAAAATTCTTGTTAATCAATAACTCCAACACGTTTTTATTAAATACTCATTATAACACATATCATAGTTGAAATCCATTCGATAATATTTAGTTCTTAAACGCAGAAAAATAATAACAATAATTGGATGACTTCTATTACGAAAGAGAATCGAGAAAGAGAGAATAGGGAAAAATTGTATTCTCATTAATGAATAAAATATAATCAAACAGAGTATTTATACAGAGTCATTAACAAACTCATTAATAGACTAACCAATTAGCTTAACCAACTAATTACACACTTAACCTCTTAACCAACTTAGTCACACTCTAATACACCCACTCAAGCTTTAATCTGGAGACTTAGTAGGAAGATAAAAGCTTGAAGGTGACATTTTGGATAAGATGTAAAGGAGTTAAGAAGAAGCTAAAGGATTTGTCAAAATATCCGCATGTTAATTGCGAGTGTCCACATGAAAGTGTACCAACTTGACGCTGTTCTTGAACCTTGTGGCAATCAAGTTCCACATGCTTGGTTCTCTCGTGATATACAATAAAGCTTGGCCGGACCTTCAAGAGTGACATGAAGATCAAGAAAAAGTTTGTTGAGCCAAAGAAGCTCACAAGTTGCATCAGCAAGAAATCTATATTCAGCCTCTGCACTGCTGTGACTCACCACTCTATGTTTCTTCGACTTCCAAGAAATCAAAGAGCTTCCCAAGTAAACACAATAGCCAGAAATGGATCACCTTGTGACAAGAACCCCAATGAGCATCTGCAAAGATATTAAGGCAAATTTCTATTGTGGCAGAGAGAAATATGCCTTGACCAGGGCTGGCTTTAACATAACACACCACACGATAAGCAACATTTAAGTGTATGTCTGTTGACTTAGAAAGATACTGACTCAGCTTATTGACTGCAACCGTTATATCAGGACGAGTGAGAGTAAGATAAAACAACTTGCCAATCACTTCTCGATATGATGTTGGATTAAACAGAGGTACTCCACTTGTTGCACAAATATTAACAGAGGGATCCATTGGCACAAAACAAGTTTTAGCAGCTAACAAACCAAACTCTGCAATTAAGTCAAGATCATATTTCCTTTGAGAAACATAAATGCCAGTAGAAGACCTTGCTACTTCAAGACCTAAGAAGTATTTGAAATTGCCAAGATCATTGATTTTGAAAGCAGTATGAAGAACTTTCTTCAAATCAGCAACAACTTGATCATTATTACTAGCTATAAGGATGTCATCAACATAGACCAGTAATGCAATAAAAGAATCAACTTCTGATTTCACAAAAAAGTATGCTCAGAGGCAGATTGTTTGAAACCAGCATCCAAAAGAACTTTTGAAAAAAAGTATACCATTGATGTGATGCTTGTTACAGGCTATACAAAGATTTGTTGAGTTTACATACATGATCTGGTGGCAATGAAATTCCTGAAGCGGGAGTGTAACCAAGAGGAAGAGCCACATATATATCTTCATCTAAATAACCACGAAGAAAATTATTAGACACATCCATTTGTGTCAAACTCCATCCCAATATTGCAGCTAAACCCAGTGCAAGTTTCACGGTACCAATTTTTACCACTGGAGAAAAGGTATCTATAAAGTCTACACCTTCCTGCTGAGTGAAACCCTGAGCCACTAAACGACATTTATACCTGTCAATAAAGCCATCTGGATTATACTTGAGTTTATAAACCCATTTACATCCCACCACATTCTTGCCTTGAGGTTTGAAAACAATGGTGAAAGTATTATTCTGCTCTAAAGATGCCAATTCCTCATTCATGCCTTGAACCCAATGTGGAGACTTCACATCTTGTGAAAAATTGCGTGGTTCGATATCTTGAGAAATGGCCAAAATGTATTTTTTGTAAGATGGTGATAAAGTGTCATAAAAAAGAACAAAGAACAAAGGATGATGAACTGTTTGAACTAGTGGTGGTAAGGATTGTGCAAGAGAACAATGATAATCAGAGAGATAAGAAGGTGTTTTAGATTGACGTCTAGGTCTTGCAATATTGACAGAAGAACCAGATATTGAAACAACAGTTTCTGTTGAAGATATATGGTCTGGTGCCTCAGAAAGATGAGTATATAGGTATAGATGTATTATCAGAAAAAGAATATAATGCATAATTATCAATATTCAAAAAGTGATCCAATTCAATTGAAAGATTAATATCATTATGAACATCAATATTATCAATTAAACCAGTATTCTTACCAAGAAAATCATAATGATTAACATCAAAAACAGATAAAGGAAGAATAGAAACAAAGAAAGGATCTATGACATGTGAAAAATGTTCTGCATTTTGAAAAGGAAAGATATTTTCATGAAAAAAATTCCTTGTATCTAAAATCACATGTGTTTCTAAACCCAAAACTCTGTATCCTTTATAACCATAGGGGTATCCCAAAAACACAGATGGTTTTTCCCTTGGTGAAAATATATTGCGATGTTTAGGATATGTAGAAACATAACACAAACATCCAAAAATTTGAAGATCATTGTAAACAGGAGGTTGATGAAAAAGTTTTTCATATGGTGAGACATTGTCAAGTAAAGGAGTAGGTAATTTGTTTATCAAATATGGAGCTGTTTTTACACAATCCCCCCTAAAAAAATCAAAGGAACATGTGACTGAAAGTACAAAGCACAAGCTACATTAAGCAGATGTTGATGCTTCCTTTCAACCATAGAAGTTTGTTGTGGAGTATCCACACAAGAAAAATAATGAATCATTCCTTTTGAAGTAACCAAATCATGAAAACCCAATTCTTGTGCATTATCCGATCTTAAAGATTTGACATTAGTAGCAAACTGTGTTTCAACATATTTTTAAAAAAGCTGGGAAAATAGTTTGAACTTCACATTTTTGTTTAAGAAAGTATAACCAAGTCACACGAGCAGAATCATATACTATGGTTAAAAAATACTTAAAACCTTCGATTGTTTCAGTTTTATAAGGACCCCATACATCAAGATAAACCAAATTAAATGCATTAGCAGCAAGATTATTATTTGAAATATAAGGCAGTTTCTTTTGTTTGGCCAATGGACAAACATTACAATGAACAATAGAAGAAAATGCGTTGTAACTAATATCATGCTTAGAACTAATGAGATGCAAGCGAGACAAAGAAAGATTTCCAAACCGTTGATGCCAAAGATGACTATCCAATTGCACAGAAGAAAACAACTGCAAAGGCTTGATAAAGGATGATGAGAAGTCTAAAGGAGTAAACACATAAAAGTTGTGTGAAAGATTACAGTTCCCAATCATCAAGCCCTGTGTAAGCTCCTGTAAAATGTAACAATCACGATAAAAATAAGCAGAACATAAACTTTTTGTTACCAAAGAACTAACATTGATCAAGTTAAATTGAAAAGAAGGAATAAGCAAAACATCATGCAACATTAGTCTATCTGGTAATTAAATATTGCCTATATGTATAATGGGAACCCAAACACCAATAGGTAATGAAATTGTTAGATCCAGGACTGGTTTTACTTTTGTAAACATTGCAAGATCTGAACATACATGACTTGTAGCACCACTATCAACAATCCAAAAATCATATGGAATTAGTGAAGGGATTGTGGAAAAACAGTGGTGTTGATATGTAAGAATATTGTCTTCTACTATGAGTTTGGGAGTAAAGAAAGATAGTACCAGCTGTAGCATTACAAGCCATGATCCCATGATTAGTGATATATGAAGCTGAAGGAGGAACTGACTTGTCTGTAACTGCATTAAGCTGAAAGATAAGCTGAGTAACTTGTTTAGTTGTAAAAGCACTCAAGTCAAGACTACGAGATTGTTCTAATTATGTGTTAGGTTAAGAAGGAATCATATCCGTGATCATATTAGCAATGGCACTATCCTTTGAGTAAGCTGATGACTGAAATTTTCCAGTAGCTTGAGAATAGCTAGTCTGACCATGTGGTTTTTGATTAGGCTTGGGATGTCCAGGTGGATATCCATGAAGCTTAAAGCATTTAGTTACAATATTCCATGTCATACCACAATGAGTGTAAACTGGTTTGGGCTTTGGTTTGTAATTTTCATAAGCAACAATATGTGAAGACTCAACAGATGGTATAGAAGTATGAAAAATCACAGTCTTTGGTTTTGTTATTAGTTTAGGAATACGTTGTCTTTCATCTTGACAAACCAAGTTGAATACTTCTTCAATACTTGGCAAAGGCTTTAATATCAAAACTTGACTTCTTCTAGCATCATATGTCATTCAAACCCATAAGAAACTTCATGATGCGGCTTCTTTCTATCATTGTTTTCCATTTTGTTGCGGTTGTGCATTCACACTTGCCACATGTACATACATGAAGCTCTACAAAGTTATTATAAGTCTCCCAAATTGTCACCAAAGTTGTATAGTAAGAACTAACATCTTTAGTTCCCTGGGTAATTCCACTCAGAATTTGTTCTAACTCAAAGATACGAGCTAAGTCATCATGTTTAAACCGATTCATAAGAATATTCCAAATAGCTTATGCGGTATTCATGTAAAGAAGACTAGCACTAATGTCATCATTACCGTGAGCATCACCACCACTAGAATCATAATCTTCCATTCCTTTCCACTGTACAAAATCAGTTTCTCTCGATGGGAATCACGTATAAAGTTGTGTAGTGCCATCGTCGCTACTACAAGCTTCATCCACTTAGTCAAACCATACTTTGGACGTTTATAGTCCAGAATTCTCCATTTTTATTTTCATAATCCAAATGTGCGTTCGATCACAGTACGTAAACCAGAATGTTTTCAATTAAACAACTCTCGTGTGTTCGTTGGCGGTCCCCCTCAGACACACTGATTAAGATGATATCTAATCCTACGGCATGGAGTAAGATATCCGGTCCTAGTGGGATATCCAGAATCAACCAAGTAATATTTTCCATTAGAAAAGTGTGGAAAATGAGGCTCTTCCCTAGCACAATAAGTCAATACATTTGTATCATGTGCTCTACCTGGTACACCAACATATGCATATATAAATTTCATATCGAAGTTACATATAGCAAGGACATTAAATGTAGGCTCTTGCTTCCTACCTCTATATGCTTCTGCATTTCGACTCGGAACCCAAACTGGGACATGAGTTCCATCAAGTTCTCCAATACAATTTTCAAAGAACGGCCCATATCAATCATCATTTCTCAAAACTGGACTTACCCTTGTAAATGCACCTTCTTCAGGTTTCAATGTATCCACTGCAAACTTGAGGAGAACACTCAAAACATCGTCAAGTTTTCTATTTACCGTATCCAATGACCGATGCTATCTATTAGCAATACCTCTCACGGTTTTGTCTTGTCCAACAACCTCAAGAAACATAGCAACACATTCTTCGATAAAAACATTGCTATTCTCTTGTAATCTATATCTCCTGGCTAACATCCTGTATAAATCTTCAAATGTTTGTTGATTCATTCGCAAAACATCATAGCACTACTGATCAGATCCATGCATAAGTTGTTATACATGACACCATCCGACACCTCGATATGTTCTAGGACTTAATCTTTCACTATCAAGCACATTAAACAAATAAGGCTCATCATCATCATCACCATCACCATCATCATCATCTTCATCACTGTAATCATTCACCCACATACATCTAACTATCTGCAAAATAGTGATGATAAAATTCAAAAATTACATAAGATTGATTTCACAGAAATAAGATTCAAAAACATTTACTGAACTACTACATAAAATTCTTAATAAGTTCTAAGTAGATGTTAAGAACATAAACATAAACATCACACAAATAAAAGTCAATCATCATTATCATCATGGATCTTTTGGCCTGTCTTGTATTCTAAGTAGCTAATCTTGTCCTTAATATTATCAAATGCAATGAAGCCATGTTGGTTTGTTGCATCAGCCATAAGATAATCCATGGATGCCTGATGAAAAGATGACCATCTTCTTACTCCAAACAAATCATTGAGAATTTGTACCACTCGCTTTACACTATGCTCATACTCATTCTCCAACATCTCTTTCATTATTGTATTCTTCTCAGCAAGAAGAACATTACGTTCAACGCAAGTCTCATTAATCGAATTAGCCTCTCTATGCTTTCTTTTCGTTCTTGAACTTCCAACTTTTTGTGATTCTACCATTGGTGGTGTCATGTTTGTGTCCGCATCATCAAATTCTTGATCGTTGTCTCCACTCATTCTAGAATCTAAACTAGCTTCACCTTGTTGGGCATTCCATCCTTTGGCCTCAATTACAGTAATATAACCAAACTCTTCCCCATACAAATCAGTGTTAGGAACCAACTTCGTCTTATATATTTTAGCCCCAGGTCATTCCTGCAAATGAAAAGACAATTCTAAGTAAGAAACAAAATACACAAAACAAAGCATAACATAACTAAAGAACTAACAAGTCGGCCAATTAAGGAAAAACACATTTCATTCTCAAGAAGCTCATACACCAGCAAGCAGTAAGTAGGGTTGTGTATTATTTGAGTGTATGAGCCTTATCAGAAGCAGAAAAACACGCTACTAGATGATGAATAAATCTTGCTAGAGGCAAATTGGTCAAAAGATAATTATGAAATACACTACATCATATGGTCACAATAACATAATAAACAATCATGGTGACGAACCAGTAGTATTTGTCTCAGTGGATCCCAAAAGTCAGCAAAATCCAGACTTCACCATAATACTCTTATAATGATAATTTAAGTAACTCATACCATAATATAGTGAGCTAAGAAGCAACAAAAAAGAGAGAGTTATGTTAATTACCGCTATTTCTTCATCCCACCACTCGTCAGGCGTCTCTATTCTTCCAAACTCATCATACCCAATCCCAGTTCTATTATTAGTTAATTTCTTAATCTTCAAGTCATACTTGTTCTTAAACCTAGACCATCTCCATTTCTTCCCATATTTCTCTTCAAACATCTTTAAGATGAACTCTTTTCCGTCGAATTCAAATCGTTCTTTGTTTTATTCCCTTTCTTTTATTCTTCTTGAAGAATATATAAAAAATAACGACATTTTTCGTCGGTCCACTAAAGATTAACTACCATCAGCTTCAAAAAAACCAACCAATAAAAGTTATAGTATTAGCTAAAGATTTACATCATCGCCATTCCTCATAGTTTTTTGTTGTGTTTTCCACGAGTTCAAGAACATGGTACAAATTCAATAAACATATTTCAGTCTCAATAAGCCCACAAAGATAAAGCTATACAGACTAAGAACTTTAACAGAGAAAAATTATATGAAACACAACACAAGAGAAACCAAGAAGTACTCCATAACAGTACATAAATTATAGAATGGTTGTAATTGCAAATGCCTAACGAGAATGCAGTTAAAAGTCCTGCTTTGCATTAGATCAGAGACATAAGAGAGAGAAACACAAAGTGTTACTAACACGTTTAGTATATGATCTACCTAGAACTAAAAGCACATAACCTACGTAAGACATCTTTCTATTACTGTTTCATAGATATTAATGATTAGCATTCTAATGACAATCAATAGGTCATGAAAAGTGAACAGAGCTCTGTTCTCTCCAATAAAAGACATATTAGCATCTCCTATGGACGTTTTTAAGCAAAGAGATATTGCAATAAGAGAAAGCAATCACACACATAGTAGAAAGTAATCTATACACAACCCATAAGCTTCAAGCAACCATTGAAAATAACAATATACAATTTATCAAAATATGATTTCCCTTAAACCGACTTTGTTAATGAAACAAAAATAGCTTAGAAACTTGTTTAAGTCACCGAACCCCATATAAGATACAAATCAATTTGGATGAAGAGATAAGTATTATAAAAACCCAACGAACAGAACCCATTTTAACTAGAGAATATGATAAGAACAAGAATAGGTAGTAAGCTGTTCCAAGAACTAAATGACCTAACAGAGATCGATAAAAAGAAGATATAGATCGATGAAATACAAGAACCACATATCGATACCAATGAGAGAGAAGATCGATGAAAGACAATAACCAGATATCAAGATCGATGAGAGACATGAAGATCGCTAGTTGTGAGAGTTGAGATCGCCGATTGTGAGAGGACTGTGAGAGTCTGAGAGATACGAAGAAATAAAATTTTAGAATTAGGTTTTTAGTAATTATTTAATATATTATGGGCATTTAGGTCATTACACCGGTCAAAAGAAAAAGTTGTTGTTGAACTCTATTTTGGAACGCTAAAAATTTTGGCGACTAATCGTTGCGATTAGTCACTGGACCAACGATTGACAAACGAACACAATTTTAATCGCCGCCGCCAGTCGCTGCCGCTAGGGACTGACAAAAGAATATCCCCTAACTCGATTTTCACCTGGTTCGAAAGAAACTTCTTTTCTTAAAGAAAAAAAGAAAAGCGTCTTTGTTTGATAAGTTTGTGACACACATCACCGAAGGTGTGCTTCTTAAAAATTTTTTTTTAAAGAGTTGAGTGATAAAGTCGAATGAAGACGAAGATACACTGAGGTTTTTTTCTTTTTAGATTTGAAGATGAATCCATTGACGGGTTCGTTCATTGATGACTCGACGGCCGGGTGTTGCAGCTGATTTAACTCTGACCGAGTATAAACAGCTTTGTTGACCCTACGATCGGGTATAAACGCCGATGATAACTTGACAGCTTGGTGTTAAAGATGATTTGACTCGCCGACCGAGTATAAAGTTGTGATGATGATCCGACGACCGTATATAAAGACGATATTTTGAAGATGTGTCCAATCTCACACGTGTTACCACATATGAGCTTGCGGGAGAGCGTTAGGAGATCGAAATCGATGGTGAATATTTAAAGAAGATCATGAAAAGATTTAGAATATCAATTACAATAATTAGAATATTGTCAATAATTATTGGAGAGATTTGTCTATATTCTAGATTATGAAATATCATTTTACTATATAAGCATGTATAATCTTAAATTTATAATTACGAGAATCTATTCAAATATTTCCTAAACATTTTTGTGTTTTTCCTCTCATCAATTTATCATATCCAACTAGATTGGTACACCCTATTTGATGTTGCCATTAATTTTGTAATTGTTTAAATTATAAATAAAATAAACATTAGCTAAAAAACATTGTAAGAAATGAAATATCACATAAGAATCTAAAAAAAGGGTTGAACAAAGTATATCATTGAATGAGAATTCCACATAGCATTGGCATATTCGTTATGGGAAATCTAAAATAACACTTATACTACATGTAAGCTGACTTAGTCTTCGGTTTAAATTAATCAAAACTTCAATAATTCAGATGGAACGGAGCTGGACGTGGACCCGGTCTGTTTGACCTTCTTCAATTATTTATTTTTTGTCTTTAATTTTACATATTAATTTATTTGTATTTTGTCAAAAACATCACTGGAAGCTGAAACTTTAGCATGACTATGCATTGTAAAGCAATTTTTTTAAGTTTCTCTTTTTGGTAGTTAATTAAATATTTACACTCTATCACATTATTCTAACACTACCCTATAATTAAGGTAAGTTGACTTTTTCAGTTGACAAAACACGTGGCGAGTTCAGTACCGACACCAAATTGATCTTTGGACTTTTTTTTCTATTTAATTTTTGGAAGTCTTTTTTTCCTCTCATGCAGATGCAGGTGTTAGTTAGTTGTCTAGCTGGTTCATCTTCCTATTCATTTGCGTCTCAATTATTATTCAATTTTCGAATGATAACTTCCAAATGATTTGATGCATAATTTTTCATGGGAGGCGATCAATCCTAGCATCTAAAGCCATTTTTTATGATATACAGATGATTTTCAACAATGTTAACTCGTTTTATAAATCACCGCATTCAATGAATTATATTTAAACGTCCAAGTGAATCAACTCACACAAGGGATATATTCTCTTTTCTAGAATTTCTTTTACTAGTAATTAATGTTCTAAATTCGAATAAATCATTGTTCATTAATATGAACTCATTTTTTTATTGCTCCTTCCATTTCATTATATAAAGGTATTTTGGTTAAAAACATACATATCAATATACTATAAATGTTATTTGCTTGTTATTAAATAATATTAGTTGATAGATATTTTTAGACAATTTCACCAATAGAAAAGAATCTTGCTTGGCATAATATGAAAAGTCATACTTTTGATCAATATAAGTTTTACATATTTTTTTAAAAAAGATCCAATAAAATAAAACAAATTTTTTAATTGTAAAACATATTATAGAAGATCCTACCAAAAAAAAAATATTATAGAAGATAACAGTTTTCTAATTCAAAATGTGATCCAATATTCAAATATGTAAAAATAATGATATCTCATTTTATAGTTAGGCAGTCTTGTGACCTACAATCTCTAGCCCATCTACCAACCATTATAAAACACTTGTTTAAGATATAGATATAAATCATTCATCGTAGTTATCAGATACTCGAACAGATGCGAATCGTTGAAAACAAGTGAGTTATCACTGAGACATTCATCAAAACTCTTTAAACTATTAAGGCATTAGAACACGGTTTATTTCTTAATTTTAACTTTTTTCTTTCATTAATTTTAAGCAGAATATAGAAAGACTTTATCTCTATATGAATATCACAAAAAATGATAATACGCGTATGAAGCATTAGTGATGTGTGCAATCTTCTTAGACATTCGCGTCGCTTTGAGACGGTGCGCAATTTGCTTGCTAACCCTAGACTCTGGAAAATAATATAAAGATGTAAACTTTCCTAAAGGCTTTAGCCAATATATTCCATTGCAACCAGCATTTGAATCTAACATCCAATATAAAATCTTTCCAATTAGATATGATCCCTCGTAAAGCAAACCATTTTTTTTTTGGTAATTTGTAAATTTCATATAAATGAACTAGTTTGTGTTAATGCAAAAGATGTAAAGCATCAGAGTTTATCTAACCCCAAAAAATTACTAATTAAATAAAGTCTAACATATCGTCGTCTTCAGTCTTGAATGGTGCCTACTCGTTAGTGAGCCACACTTCCATGAGTCCCTTAAATCTTCTCCGATGTTGTCTTGCCAAGATTGAGTCGCGAATTAACCTGTCTAGGGAAGAGAACATACGTTGTTGTGTAGTGGAAAATTCATTATGCAAGCGGGAATTCCAAATCCAAAACATTCATAATACCATACTCTTGATTCTCTAAACCATCCAGTGCCGGTCCAACGTTTTTGGATGCCCTACACAAATTTGAAAAATGTGTCTTTCATATATGTGTCAAATACAAAAATTTAATAAATTAACTTGACGGTTCGTTATGCTTCCAAAATTAAAGCGACAAAAAACAAAACAAAATATTTAACTAAGATATATTAAAACTGATTTACCATTTTAGAACCTCTAATGAATATTATTTTACAAAAATATATAATTTATGCTATTTATGATAGAAAATGCCTCTTTATTTCAAGAAAAATGCCTTTTAATTTTAGCAAAAATGTACTCTAGATGTTTCATCAAAAAAAAAAAAAAAATGTACTCTAGATGTTGGTGTCCTAATCGGTGACTTAACTTATTTATGCTCTGGACCGGTCCTGAAACCACCTTGATTATTATCCATCATAAAGAGATTATGGAGGCGCTTGGAAAATAGGATTTTAAAACTCTAAGAAGAATTCTTTTTTTTTTTTTATAACTCAATCACATTTTATGGCTTTCAAAGTCCCAAAATGTTAAACTTTCTGTCAAACCTTGTAGATAGAGAGGTGAGAAAATAGGTTTTGTGTATTTCACGTTGCTTTACAGAGAGTACAGAGAGTTTATATATGTTGAGTAGATTAATATGTTAACCTAACATTTACAACTTACTGTTGGTGTCAAAACCCCCTCAGCAGGATTTTGGCTTAACTAGTATCACTTTCTAGATGATGGCTCATCATGCATTAAAGCGCAAAAGGATTTACTAAGTAGGTCTCTACCTGGGCATGAAGGGTAAGCGGCTGGACACCCAAGTCGTAGACGATCTGAGGAAAAGGTGAGCACGAGCTGAGCAAGCAGAGACTAAGTCATGACGGTTCCAAGATAGGAGGGAGACGCCAAGATTGTAGGCCCAACAACCCGAGAAGATCGGAACAGCCCGAAGTAGATGGAGAGAGATATAACAACAAGAAGAGAGAGAATGACAGGGCATCGATTCTTCTTTAGGAGATTAGAACTACTTTTTGAACTAAGATTTGGCAATGAACTAGCTGTTTTGTATTCACATATTTGAGATCAATAAAATATATTTTCTATATTTTTCTATCTGAGTTTGTGTTGCGTCTTTTTCCTAATTTTGACAAGAACAACGAATTCCTTATTGAGATAAACTTCATAAAATTTCATTATAGGGAATTAAGATTTCTTTCACGCATGAAGGAAAATCACAGCCAAATCCGACTCCACCATGACCGAAAGCGCATCAACACCACCCGATGGATATGCCAGCACGATCCAGGCACTCTTCCAATTCATGCAGTCCATGTCCGACAAACTGGAGACACAAGATTCCCTAAACAAATCTTTACTTGACCGGCTCGACCAAATGGCGAATGAGTCCGCAGAACAAACCAAAGCAATGACCAAATGATGACTCTGAATTNGAATTTTCACGGTTTTTACTTATCAAATAGCATCGATTCTGAGGTCTAAAAGCGTGCATACATCACATTTATGGTTGATTTCACTAACTTTAGTATTTTAAGACTTTTGCATTAGAATTTGCACATGCACGCATTTTGGAGGTTTTTCAGGACTTTCAGGTATTTTTGGGAAGGATTTGAGAAATTTCAGAAAAACAGCACTTGACATTGGAATGGACTCAGCACTCAACTGTGGAATGGACTCAGCACTCAAATGTGGAATGGACTGAACTTACCTCCGAGCACCTGCAGGATCGATCTCAACTCAATGCAGGATCGATCCCAGGCAATCCAGCAACGAATCTGGATCGATCCCACTCAGCACCTTCGGGATCGATCTCAACTCAATGCAGATCGATCCCAACAACACTCTATATCGATCCTGCAACAAACCTAGATCGATCTCAGGCAGTTCTGCAACAAAACAAGATCGATCACGCAGTCATGTTTCCAACTTTTCTGGTAAAGTCTCAAACAAAGCCAAGGAAGTGCACAAAGACGAAGCAGGACTAAGAAGACAACTCATAAGATCGATCTCACTTGTGTTGGGATCGATCTCAGGTACTCAACGCTGAGATCGATCCCAACCATAGATGAAGTTTGGACGCAACAAAGCTGGATCGATCCCGAATAAGCACCCTTTAGTCCGGACCGATTGTGCACTCAACCACCTGAAGGCAAACACGCTCCGACCCGACCGACTCGAATCCGGATACCACCTGAAGCAAGGCCCAAGATCCAAGATAATGATTAGCATTTTGTCTGTAGTGCGAGTTAGGGCTTTTCTCTGAACACTATAAAAGCCCTAATTCGCCTCCATTTGCGGGGAGCTTAGTTTTTCTTTCCTTTTTAGTTTTAGTCTTAGGTTTTATTTTCCTTTGTTGTTCTTCATGTTCTTGGTGTAAAAACCAGATTTCTTTTAAGTTTCAAGTTAATCTACTGNTTTACTTTGTTTCCTTGCTTAGCTTTAGGTTGTTCTTTAGTTTTTGCATCTTGATTTTCGTTTTAAGTTTTAAGCTTCTATTTTAAGTTTGCAATTTCGTTTCTGTTCTTCATTTTCTGGGTTTGTGTTCTTGCTGTGCTTCATAGATCTTTATGTTTATGTTTGTAGTTTTGTTTCCTGTTTCATCTGCTTCTA
>OVBE01006689.1:0-15859 GCA_900406425.1 Iberis pinnata | reverse complement strand
TATATTGCGAAAGAGATGCCAAAGGTTGTTCAGATATCGATCTACTTATTATGTCCTAGCTTTGACACTTCCTTATTATCCCTTTTACCTTTTTTCTGGATTTTATTGTGTAGGAAGCTTGTTCACAATTGACTTTGAATATGGGAGCAAGTGGTGCCACTGGCTCTGAAAAAGAACAGAGTGCTGGTGAAAAGGAACATGAAAAGGAACAGAGTGCCTCTGAAAAGGAACAAAGTGCCTCTGAAAAGGAACAGAACGATGATCCTACATCACATAAGTCGCGTGGGTGGTTGAACTGGTTATCCCGGGGAATGCTTGGTGCTGGAGGCACAGAGGATTCTAGTCAGTTTTCTGGTGTTGTCTCTGATGAAGTTGTCAAGGTAATTTTAGTGCCATTTAATAGCAGTAGAATTTCAAGATTCTTCCATCCTAATAACTGTTCATTTTCTGCAGGATATACACGAGGCAACAAAGTTTCACCCTCTTCCTTCATCTCATAGAAATATAAGTGCAGCTATTAATATCTGTACGTGCTCCATTAGACTCAAAGTACGCAAAATTTCTGCTATTTTGCAACATATAAATGGGTAGGTTACAGTTCACAATTAGTTCATTAAGATATCTGCTTTAACGAGCTTCTTTTCTTCATTCATTCTTTATCTAATATATTCCACAGGAGTTCTTCTCAAATTATAACAGAGCTGGACTTTCTGGGGGTTAATATTGAATGCAAGTCTTGGAAAGAATCGACAGCCATAATTGTTTCTGTTACTTCTGGAAGGCTGTTCTATCCTCCAAGTGGGAAAGAAATTCTAACCATGAAATGGGTTTGTGTCCCAATTTGCTGTTACGCATATGCTATGTGGTTAATGATTGCTATTAAAAGGTGCCAAATAGTTTACCTTTGTTATAAATATCTATTTGGCACCTTTTAATATTTGGCACCTTGTAATATTCAAATTTGATGTTTCATTCAGGTCTGTTCTCCAAGTGATGCACTAGAAATGAAACCCTCATATGAAGTACGGTTAGAGTTGTCTCAAGATCATGATGTTGCACTCAAGGTAAACTAACTGTGCCTTGTATCAGAGTTTTGAGGACAAATCAAACTCTTGCTCCTTTCAGAACTCTGGGAATTTTGTCCGGAGCTAACCATTAGGATTGACTTTATTATAGTTTCTACCCTCTTGTTTCTGTAGGTCACTCTTCAACCACTTGAAGCCGCTTATGATGTAGACTTCTTTCTAGCTGTCAGTAAATTTTTCTCGGATTCAAGATCCTTCAAACTTCAACATGAAAGAGTGAGCTCCTATTTCACTACATTTTATACATGCTTACACTGTTCTATTTAATTTATGAAGCGTTTGGTGAACAAGGTTTAAGTATGTATGGTATGTAAAATATATAGTCAGTTTGTTTGTGATAGTGTAATTCAATATCAGAAAGATCAAAAGTCTAAAAGTTGATTCTTCTTTTTGTATTGGCTTTTGAGTAATAGATAAAATTTATGAATTGACTATGGATTCCAGTGACATAGTTTTGATCACATGGGAAAACAGATAACAATTCTTTTATGTGACTCAGGTTCTATCATCACTAAATGGCCTTGAAAGCGAAACTCGACTGGCAGCGAAAGCTGAGTAAGAGTTTTTCCCATGGAAACGTTAGGCAATTCATATCGTTATTGATTGTGGTGCTTAGTTGTCTTGTGGTTGGTTTCATAGATACCTCTTATCAAGCCGAAATAAAGTGAAGTGGGACCTGCACGTAAAAGATCTAACCTTAAGTTTTCCTGGACGGTTGGTTGAATCAGAAAGCTATAATCTGGTATTTCGCTAATATAAACACTTAATTGCCTGCTTTTTATTATCTGTATCCTTCTCAGTATTGATTCTATCGTCCCATGGATATCCTTGTGCAGGTTCTGGTATTAGAATCTCTCTCTATAACATCTAGTAGCACAGATTCTCCTGGCCCAAGTTCAACAAAGAAGTCTGGTTTGGTGGATAGTTTACAAAAAACCGTTGCAGCCTCAGATGCTATTCAAGTCAAAGATCTGTACAACGATTTTGTCATCAATATCTGTGACATTGAGGTATGATATGTTTTTTTTTTTTTTGTAAGAATGGAGTTGTTTAACTAACAGTACTAATATATGTTCTTATATTAATATACATTGTGCAGATGAAGCTGACGGAGTTTCATTCTTTCCAAGAATTTCTCCTTGTGGAGAAGTTGTCTTTACTTATCAATTTAGCATCTTGTATAATTCCAGAGGAGCCAAATTTGAAGCAGTTGGAGGTATTAAAATTTAATCATAGGCCCGAGGTGGCTGTGTCCAGTTTACTGAGTGAATGAATAATTTCCATGTTCTTTGGTACTAAATGCTTTGTACATTTGTAGATGCCACAATTTGGAATTGATTGTGTTTTTCATTTTTATTTCAGGTTGAAGTTACTCTGTCGATGATCAATGCACATTTCTCCCCGTCAATTTTTAAAGGAGTCCAATCTGTGATTGAATATCTTAATATTAAGGATCATGAAGCTCCCCCTTACCCCGTTTCCATCTTTCGCTTCACCATCAATACCAATTTGGCACTTTTCAAGTTGCACGTCAATCTTGAAAATGAAGGAGAAAATAGCACAGTGCTTATTCTTTCGTTACAACAGCTTGATATTCGGTATGTAACTGTTGCAGAGATAATGGAGCTCATTTTGTGACAGTTAACAGAATCAGTGGAAAGTTAAACCTTCAGCTATCGAAAACGCCTGAATGTAGTATTTCTTTTTTGTTGTATATATCTACATTGGTGGTGTCTTCTTGCTTTCTCAGAAGTAGAATATCTTCTCATGCTTTTATCACATGCATATTTGGTCTTATGATCACTGTTATTACTTATCTACTGATGCAATTGTCCAATTCTCTTCCCTTTGGTTTGCAACAGTTAAATATTGTAGCTGGGGGTTCCTGACAATTTCTGTTGTACAATCATCATTTTCAGGTATTCACTTACCAAATCTGAAGAGTGGTCGATCCATGCGAAAGCATTGGAAATGATAGCTTGCTCCTCTAAAGATGCAGCTGACAGTCATACTTTGTGTTCATCTGGGAATTTACTCGAATTATCCTCTGATAACCGTACAATTCCTGAAGCTGTTATCAGCTTAAAGTGCAAGGTTTCCCGAAGTACAAATTATGTTTCTCACAAGTATACAGTTTTTTGGATGGGCGCTGAACTCCATTGCTACCCTTACATATTTGGTTTGCTGACAAGCTTCTTGGACAAGATAACTTTGAATAAGATCTTATCTGCCAATACAAATCCTTCTAGCCTTACTGCAGAGAGCAGTACTCCAACAGAAATTTGTAGGTCTGATTTTGAAAGGTTTGGATTTTCAAACTTCACCGAAAGTAAATCTTGTGGCTGCATTCCTCTTGACAAATATCCATTTGTGACCATTTACAATTCTAGTTCTCTTGGGAGCCTAGAAAGTTCTCTTTGTTATTCGACTTCTGAATGGAAGAAGCTATTTATATTAAAGAATAAAAAGGATGGGGTAGAAAAAGGTCTGAATTGCGAATGTAACAGCTGTAATACACAACCAAAATGTGAATGTCCTCTGAATGAAGCAGCGTACTCCAGAGGTCTTGGTCAGACCAATCTCTTTACAGTTGATGTGCATGTCTTCAACACCAATGTGCATTTTCATGATACTTCTAGTGTTTTTGGAACTATTGTACTGCCCATATCCAGATATGTACTTACCATCTCAGATGGTTGTGTCGATTTGGTTGCCTCTGCTGAAGACTTGATGCTGGAGTCATCTTTGTTCACCAACTACTCTGGTGGGTTTCTTTGGAGACATTCGTTATCAGATGTCTCACCAGTCTTGAACCTACGTGTGAGGAAGAACTTGGAGCCTTCTGGTTCTGAACTCGAAGTGTGCATTGGTATTCAGCACTCGTGCTGCATTTTGCTCGCGGAGTATTTGGCCATTATAATTGGTTACTGCTCTCTTCCTGATTGGACTTCAAAGTCTGGCCTGCAGTCACTGCCACAGGCTACTGAGCTCACCAAGTCTCATTCTGAGTTTGCTATTACTTATAAAATTGAGATACTAGACTCCACATTGATTCTTCCTGTGGAAAGTGATGACTGCCGGCAACTAAAAGTTGACATTCAGCAGTTATATATTAGCTTTATTCCCGAGTGTACTTTGAGCAATGTGGTGCAGGACATACCACAGGAATGTGTTATCCCGCTTCATCAAGTAGACGGGCAGAACAACTGTTTAAACATATTTGGGCGAGACTTATCTCTATCTTTGCTGCTTTGTGAGAATAGCATATTAATATCCAATGTGGACACGGAATATAGAAGTATCACACTGGCTGCCAATGTTATTGCTGACGTATGGATTAGATTACCTTGTGATCAGAATTCGTTATCAGATATGGCATGTGTTATGTCAAGGGTTGAAGTATGCGAAATTCTTGCGGATGGTTGGTGGTGTTACCCTTCATGTTAACTTCCGTTTCTTGGTTTTCTTTCTTTCTGTGTTTTAAGTGATGCATACATGAAATCTCTTTTTCTTTCTATGCAGATTCAGAGGCCTTGGATGGATTTAAGGCCTTTATGGATGTGATTGATAAGCTTTCTTCAGTTGATGAGGAATCAAAGCTGTTTGTGTCTGATGTTCCTCAGTTTCTTCATACAAAGATGTGTCTAAATCAAGAGCTGGCAGTTGCACCCATTGAATCTTTCACAAGCTTTATAAAATTCAAATTTTATGTCAATCTTTTGACAACAAAGCTGCATCGATCAAGGAAACATCTTGGAATACTGCTTTCCGAACCAGTGCTCCAGACTAACATGAAATTTCTTTGCTCTGGCGAACTTAAAAATAACTTCCCTATGAGCTTGGATGCTCAATTTTTTGAAATTAGGCTATATTCATTGCTGAGCTCAGTCATGTTAGTTAGCTGCACCAATGCATATGGGGACCCCTCAGCACCTAAAGTCAGATTCACTGAACAGGCTGTAAATGAATTTGATATATGTTTTTCTCTCCCATCGCTAGACATCTGGTTACATTCCATTGATTGGATTCAAGTTATTGAACTTCTTAGATCTTATACCCAGAAACTAGAAGACAGTAGTCAAGACCCTTTATTATTTAAGGGTAAAAACTTGAATATGCATGACTCCATTTCATTGGAAAGGGATATTTGTGATAAAACTGATCAGGATTCGAACGTTCTGCAATCTGGGGTATCAGAGAATTCCAGTAAGGTTATGGCGTTTGCTGCAAGATCAGAGATTATTGGTGTCACAATCCATTTTCCTCTCTGCGTAAGCCACACAGAATTTCCTGGTTTCATGGCAACTGATACTCACCACAGATCTGAGGAAGAGCACAAACAATTTTTCAAAGGAAAATACTGTAAATATGTCTCTGTTACAGCACTTAGTCGGAGTGGTGAACTCTCTGTCCTTGGGAGAGATGTTAAACTTAGCTATAAGATTGAAAAGCTCAGTGGCATTCTTGCAATATCTGGGGTTGATACTGTCAGGTCTTGCTCTCTATTTGGGGCTTCACAACTACTTGTAGAAACTAGTATTCAGATGGATGAGAAGAAAATCATGACCGTTGATGCGGGGATACTGTTTGACAATGTAGAGATGTATGCATCTCATCAAGTATTATCTTTCTGGCATGGAGTTACATTTGATGCACCAGAGACGCCATCTTCACAAAATTCGCAAGGAAATATGAGTATAAACGTCCATATAAGAGAGGTGTCTCTTCTTATATCAGATGGAAGGGTAGGCTTGTGCGTTATTTACTGACTTATCTCTGTCAATGTTATTCAACACAGAAGTGGCCTCACAAATTGGCTGCTTATATACATCGCTGTTACTGCGTTGCCACTTCTGTTGCGCCGTAATCCATGTCTTTGTTTGGAACTCGCATGTTTGCTCTGCATGCTTATGTAAACTTTTATGAACACTGCATTGTTGATCTCATTTTTGCGTCCATCAAATGCTTCATTCGCATGTCATGTTGTTATGCCACTGCCTTCTGTAATGTATGGTTTCTTCTTTTTTGATCAGCTAATGTCTAAGTGTACGTCATCTTAATTTTTTATTAATTTGATGTGTGAGTTTTGGTGGATTTGCAGAAAAGGCAAAAAGTTGCAAACTAATTTGTGGTTTGTTATCTAGAACATGCTCCATGATTGTTCCTGAGCTTCTTACCTATAGCTTTTGCACTCTATATGCAATACTTCACTCTGAATNAGACTTCTCTTGTCTCTTGGCTTTCATGCAGTGGGGATGTGGTGGTCTGCTTCTTGAAGTTCTTATGAGAAACTTTCTCATGCAGGCTAATCTAACTGAAGAGAATGTGGAGAGTTTGATTTCATGTGATCTTGAAGTGAATTACAATAACATTCACAAGGTATGAATCAGAACAGAATCATTCTGTTATTTTTATCTTTGTTTTGGTAATATGCTGATAACCACCCGTGAATATATATCGTAGGTATTGTGGGAGCCTTTTATTGAGCCCTGGAATTTTGATATCAAATTATCAAGAAAACTTGAGACAAATGCTTTGCTGAACAATTCTGGGTTCACAGAAGTAATTATTGCATCATCGAATCAGCTTAATGTGAACTTAACAGAATCTCTCTTTGAGGTAAGATGAGATGTAATTTCTTCCGTGTATAAATTTTCTGTAGGAATTTTCCATATAAGTGCCGTGGATGTTCATTTTGTACTTTCCCTGTTAAAGTGCATTTTCAGGGTAATTGAGATGTCGAGCTCTTTGGAATCGATGGAAACAGATGCTGTTTCTGACGATAAGGAAATGTCCCTTTACTGCACCAGAAGGGCCAGTACAGAACGATATTCTCCATATATACTTCAAAATTTAACTTCTCTCCCTTTGGGGTACCAAGTTTTCCAAGGACACGATTCAGATGTGCTTAATTTGTCAGCTCCAGTTGCTCAGAACTTTGTGCAGCCTGGTTCCTCTGCTCCCATTGATCTTGTTAATAGTGGCATACTTCCTATTCCGGATAGACGTCGAAGTCATATTGGTTGTTTCAGCAACGAATCTGGTAATGCCACACATCATTATATGAGGATCCAACTTGATGGAACATCTTTTGCCTCTCCTCCTCATTCTATGGATCGAATTGGCATTTCCTATTTTGAGGTTGATTTTTCCAGTAGTTCAAACTCTGGCAATAATG
Source organism: Iberis pinnata (assembly GCA_900406425.1). Taxonomy (NCBI): domain Eukaryota; kingdom Viridiplantae; phylum Streptophyta; class Magnoliopsida; order Brassicales; family Brassicaceae; genus Iberis; species Iberis pinnata. The sequence continues at coordinate 8,596 of OVBE01006689.1, read as the reverse complement.
TTGATAAAGCAAGTATATCTGGTTCTGGGAGCAGCTTTGTTGTTCCTGTTGTCTATGAGGTTTCGTTGCAGGAGCAGAGCAAGTTGATACGAGTATACTCAACAGTACGTATGACTTCATTAAAATGTATACGGTTTGTATTTCTCATAAATGTTGAGTGTGCGTATTATCCTATCCTTTTTCAGGTAATAATTTTAAACTCAACATCCATGCCTTTGGAACTTCGCTTTGATATTCCATTTGGTGTCTCCCCAAAGGTTATTGAACTTTAATATGCCACTTTGTTCTATTTGTACTAGACCTTTTTGTGATGGGATTATGTCTACTGAAGTCCTAGGTTCAGAATATTTATATTTCTGTTCTTGAACTATCTTAAACTTCGTTAATACAAGTCATATGTTTTAGATTCATCTCATTACCTTTCTTGTGTTTTTTAAATACGTAAGCTAAGAGAAGGAGAATGCATATGAGAATGGTGGCTCTAGGTTTCTTGTTGAGATCAGCTAGCTATTTCTGTTTCTATGCCTCTTAAGAAAACAAGCTTATATTCTTTTCTCTTGTTTAGCTTCCTTGACTTATTGAACTTACCATGTTTATTATTATTTCAGATTCTAGATCCTATTTTTCCTGGTCAAGAATTTCCACTGCCTCTGCATCTGGCGAAATCTGGCCGGCTACGGTGGCGTCCCCTTGGAGATTCTTATCTGTGGAGCGAGGCTCATAGCATTTCCAAAATTCTTTGTCAAGACAACAGGATAGGATTTCGCCGATCTTTTGCTTGTTATCCATGCCACCCTAGCCATGAACCATTTCGGTGTTGCATATCTGTTCAGAGCACTAGCTTGGCGGCATCATTCTATGTTAATGATTTGCCAGATGGAAAGCACAATCATGACCAATCAAGAGAGGGATTCATTCATCAAGTGACTTTAAGTACTCCATTTGTTGTGAACAGTTGTCTTCCAGAACCAGTTTCACTTTCTCTCGAAAGTGGTGGCATCACTCAAGCTGCATCCATTTCTGAGGTCTGAGAGAGAGTTGCGTACAGTTTTCGTTCTGGTTTATATGGATGAGATTATGTTTATGTGACAAGATTTATTTTTTAGGGGGAGACTCCATTCCATCATATTGATCCTTCACATGACCTGGTCCTTGAGTTCAACTTAAATGGCTCTAGATCATCATCTTTAAAGTTTCCACGGTCAGAAACTTTTAGCACAGTAGCGAAGTTCAGTGGAGGGAAGTTCTCTCAGACTGAAACGGTTTCCTTTGATTCATACCTCGGTGGTGGTAAGGTTTATCATTTTCTGCTTGCAGATTTGACTTTATTTTGAGATATATTCGATATTGTTATCTTACAGGTGCTGTTTATGTATCTTGTGAGAAAACAATGGATGTAACATGTGGGGCTCGGGAAGTATTCATCTTTGTTCCATTTCTATTGTATAACTGCACTGGAACTCCTTTGATTGTTTCGGACTGCACCAATGAAGCGAAAGGGATTTACAGTCTAGTTCCATCCTGCTACAACCTGACTGACCAGCATTTCATTCAGAGTCGAAAAATTGGTCTTGGCATTTTGACCTCTGAAAAAGATTCTGTAGATGGGGATGCGCCTTCTAGTCCTTCTTCATCTGAATGCAGCAATAACGCTTCCAGTACTGAGAGATTTGTGGATAAGCATGCAATTCCATCAACTCGGTCTGCAGCATATTCTAAAGACTCAGCAACTGTCCGCAAGAGGAGTCTTTCTTCAAAAAGTTTAAGGGAGGTGTGCATCCTCGGTAATGAACCTGGCAAAGTAAAAGCATGCATTTATTCACCTCGCCCTATTTCCAGGGCCGGTGACGCCATGATCCGTGTCAAAAGGGACCTACCAGGGTCAGATAATTCAAGTAGCCCATACTCTCGGTGGTCTGCTCCATTTCCTCTTGTTCCACCTAGTGGCTCAATAAATGTTGTTGTCCCACAACCATCGCCGGGTGAATCATCCTTATTGTCTGTTGCGTGCTCTATTCTTGGTGGTGCATTAGCAGGAAGAACGCAAGCAATTACTTTCCAACCTAGGTAATAAATAGTTTCACCAAATGTTCTTGTTGCTCCTGTATCATTTTCCCTCTGTATCCACTAAAGAAATTCCCATGTTTCAGATATATCATCTGTAATTCATGTAGCCAGGACCTATGTTACAAACAGAAGGGAACCAATTTAGTGTCTCATTTGGCTGTTGGACAGCATTCTCAGCTTCATTGGACTGATACTACGAGGTTTGTTCTTAATCAAGTCTCATATACAACGCATTATGGGTATTAAGGAGGACATTTTCTTTTTTGATAACCATGCATTTAATTTTTCTCTTGTCATCCCATATAAAAAAAATTCTCATATTGCGCTTCTTATTGATGTAGCTGTTTATGCTTGAATTTTTGTTTATATCTTGTTAAACTGTTCATAGTTCTCTGTTTTGTTTCTGTTAACTTGTTTGAAACCGATATTGTACCACCTCCTCTGTCCCTCTTATTGACTCTGTTGAACGATACTGCTGCTACTTTTATCCAACCTTTGTATTGAGATGTTACAGTTGAAATATTTCTTCTTGTACGCCACTTATTCTGTAAATTAAACAGGGAGCTACTAGTTTCAATCCGTTTAAATGAGCCGGGATGGCAATGGTCAGGCAGCTTCTTGCCAGATCATTTAGGAGATATTCAACTGAAGATTTGGAACTACGTAAATAAAGCTTTCAGCATGGTGCGCGTAGAAGTTCAGAATGCCAGTATGTCAAGCGGAGATGAAAAGATTGTAGGGAGTGTCCATGGAAATGTCGGCACAAACTTTATTCTTTTATCAGACGATGACACAGGTTATATGCCTTACAGGATTGATAATTTCTCCAATGAGGTCAGTAATGTTATAATTGATAGATCTGTAAACCCAGCTACAGAGTTCTAGTTGTCACAGGTCGTTCAACTCTCATTGTTTTGAAAATTTCAAGCATTAAAAACAATAAATTGAGTAATTAAAACTTGCACTTGATTTTTAATGGAATCCATTTTGTGATCTATTCTAGTTGTGCTTTACAGTAGCATGTAATGTGGACTAAGTGTAATTGTTGGTGAAAATGTGGATTCATGAGAAAGGATAAGTATTGAATTCTACAGCGGTTAAGTGTAATTGTTGGTGAAAATGTGGATTCATGAGAAAGGATAAGCATTGAATTCTGCAGCCAGTGAAGTTCTACTTTGGCTAATGCCTGAGTCATCCTTTAGAGAAAAACATTTTCTTATTTGAAAACTTGCATTTGGATCACTGATGTATGATATATATGATATGTCGATTTCAAAGCACCTGGTTAATCCTAAAAGGAACTGATTATTGCTTTTTTTTCTCTGGGTGGTAGAGATTGAGGGTTTACCAGCAAAAATGTGAAACTTTTGATACCATAGTTCATCCTTACACATCTTGCCCCTATGCCTGGGATGAACCCTGTTGTCCACATCGTTTGACCATTGAGGTATAGTAATTTCATTTTCTGCTTAATAAAAATTCTGCCCTTTGTGATCTGTTGATGTTTCTTTTTGCCACAGTTTTCTTCTTTTCTTTTTTCTCATGGTGTTATCTTTTATTGAGGAATGTAGGTGCCCGGAGATCGTGTTATAGGCTCATATGCATTCGAGATAACAAAACAATCTATTCCAGTCCATTTACGTTCTACCTCTGAGGTATATATCACAAATAACTTCGTTATATATATATTTTCGGTTATCATGGCTTTGCCTGTGTGCTTCCTATGTGCTAGACGCAATTGTATCCTGAAATTTTCTTTGAGGGCACTGGTTATGAACAGAAAAAATATTACCCAATCTCCCAGTAGTCAAAATTGGTATCTGCAGAGTTTTCTTTGCAAACTAAGTGACTCAGCTAGCATGGGTTTCTAGACCTGATAATATAAGGTGGAGTGGAGTAACCTTCAATGTCCAGCCGCATGCAGCTCTCAGTGATGAGAATGCATGCTTTGTTTTTTCTTCTGTATATATGCAGACATTTAAGCAAGTTTCTTCATGGCCTAGTAAATATCTTCTAGTGTCAAACCTTGTAAAACTGGGTTAGGGAAATGAACTAGCGATGGCACTGAAAGTTACTATGATATTGAAACTGATGCCAGCTATTGGCTTGAAAGTAAAAGTATGTAATAAATATATTAGAACAAGAAAGTTTCTTTCACTTCGCCTTTTAGACCCCTTATAAGTTAATGGAAAGATGCACTTAGTGGACGAGGTTTATTTTTGTTTCAGTTTTCTCTTGTCCTTCTATCAATGGGTATGAGGTATTCTTATCTAGTTAATTGTTTCAATTGATATGCTTTAGAAACCTGAAAGGACACTGTTGCTATCTATCTGTGCTGAAGGAGCTACAAAGGTATTATTTTGTTTTACCAATGTCTTTTACTTAGCTAACTCTCTGAGGATACACCTGCTTTTCTCTATGATGCTGATGCAACTTGTTCATTTATGTTTTTCTCCATTCCAGGTCTTCAAGGTTGTAGATTCAGGTTGTCACACCGTGAAAGATATAAAGGAAACGTTTGACTTGAAATTCCATGAGAATGGAAAGCAAAAGATTCAAACTGATGATACTATCCGCTACACAGAAAAGTTCTTGCTTTTCCTGCCAAGCATTGGTATATCCTTGGTCAATTCTCATCCACAGGTACCTATCTCTTTAAATTATAGCGCACTTCTATATTACATCCCAAGACTCTTAAAACACTCCATAAATGTTCGTCCTCGCAGGAATTGGTTTATGCTTGTGCATCAAATGTTGTACTAGATCTTAATCAGAGTGTAGATCAGCAGAAGATTTCCTTTCAGATCTCTTCATTACAGATAGACAACCCGCTTCACAATTCTTCATTTCCTGTCATATTGTCATTTAATCATGACCACAGAAGCGTGCCTCCTGATTGTGGTACTAAGGATAACAGAGCAAGATTTCTAGGTGAAACTGTTGAGCAAGTTAGGAGTAATATCCGTGATTGTGTAGTCTACATTGGCCTAGCAAAGTGGCGGAAGAAAGATGTTTCACTAGTTTCTTTTGAGTACATAAATATAAGGTATTATTTCGGTAAAATTTCCCTTTCTATCCACTCAACAATTTTTTTTAACTCTCTTTACTTTTTATGAAAAATGCAGAATTGGTGAATTTTCTCTTGAGCTAGAGCTACAAACACTATTATCCTTGTTGGAATTTATAAAAGCAGTGCTTCCTAATTCTCAGGCTAGGCTCCTGCCACTCTCAGATCCAACACTACATCCTCTGATTTATGACACTGGTTCCAAGGATGTAAGTTTGGAAGATGTTCCACCACATGCAAGAAACATTCCTGTGTTTAACAAAACCAAGAAAGGCATTGTATCTCTACCTATAGTGGTTCCCATAGGAGCTCCTTGGCAGCATATTCACTTGTTGGCTCGAAGACGTAGGAAAATTTATGTTGAAACATTTGATTTGGCCCCTATTAAGTTTACATTAAGGTGAGCTAGAAATTATTTCCTCTGAAAAAAATAAACTTCTGGTATCCCATCTACATATAGATTCACATGAGTTCTTTGTTTATCACACTCTTGACAGCTTCAGCAGTGCTCCCTGGATGCGTAGGAATGGTATCCTTATTTCAGGGGAGTCCCTTATCCATGTATGTACCTTCACTTTTCTTGTGCGCTGAAACATTTTTTAAATATACTGCTCAATTTAGTATTTGCTTAAATTCAATTCATATATCATTTGTGGCAAGTGGTTTTGAATTGTCCTCTTTCCTTTTATCCTCGTATAAAACTCAAAACCCCGTTTTTGAAGAATCTATTTTGCTATATGCTCTTTGTTTCAACGCTGGGATTACCTGATAGACTATACGTTGAAGGGAAGGTGAAATATTAGTGTTCTTTGACCAATGATTGAGTTGGGAGCNGGCAAGTGGTTTTGAATTGTCCTCTTTCCTTTTATCCTCGTATAAAACTCAAAACCCCATTTTTGAAGAATCTATTTTGCTATATGCTCCTTGAAGGGAAGGTGAAATATTAGTGTTCTTTGACCAATGATTGAGTTGGGAGTTTTACGTTTTTGGAGAAATTAGGAGCTCCAAAACAAAAACTACACAGTTTTTGGTTTCCCTTTACCTTTTGATTCTCAAGTATTGTTATTATTACCTTTTGTAGTTTTTTTATCTCCTTGGTCCCGGTTGTAAGGATTACAACATAATATTCATTCATTATTGCATCTTAGGCCGCTCTGCTAATTCTTGATTTTATTTTTTTGGTATTTAATATGGTTAACTGAATCATTATGATCCACCAGAGAGGTCTTGTGGCCCTTGCCGACGTTGAAGGAGTTCGGATACATCTCAAGCAATTGACAATTGCTCATCACATGACTAGTTGGGAATCATTTCAGGAAATCCTTATTGGGCATTATACCCGTCAAATTCTTCACGAGATTTACAAGGTAAGAACTGAGAAAATACCACTTAACTTCCTGTTCTCATCACAATGTCATACTCCTGTGCGTATTTCTGCAGTCCATTATACCTGTTTTCTCTTGATTATTAACATGCAGGTGTTTGGCTCTGCTGGCGTTATTGGTAATCCCATGGGATTTGCGAGGAATGTTGCAATTGGAATTAAAGATTTCGTGTCGGCTCCCAGCAGGAGTGTCTCAAAGGTAATGACTAAAATATTTTCTTGTTGCTTAATGTTTTTCCGTAATTGTGTCCGGCTTTATTAGTTTTTACTTTATTAGTTTTTGCTTATATGCTAAACCGGATTACTTGAACAGAGCCCAGCTGGAATGATTCAAGGAATGGCTCACGGAACCTCCAGTCTTTTCAGCAGCACTATCTATGCGCTAAGTGATGCTGCCACTCAATTCAGTAAAGCTGCACACAAGGTACTACTTATCCAATTGATAAAAATTTATGTCACAGTCACCACGACACCACCTTCGAGAAATACCAGAGAGTTCCCATTCGTTTGCAGGGTATTGTTGCATTTACGTTCAATGACCATGATGTTGCAAGGATGGAAAAGCAACAGTTAGGCGAGGGATTGCGAAGCAAAGGAGTCATAGGTGAAGTGTTTGAGGTATATCTTTTACACTTTCTTCAGAAGTGTGTCTGATATACTGAATTGATGGTTACATAGTCTTGAAAGAGAGTTTCTTCACGGATTCCCTATGTCTATTAACATTGTGTCTCATTGGTCAGCTGCTCCATTCACCATTGAAGTTGCTCATAGAATGTAATGTGCTTGTGATGGTTTAGATAAACAGCAGCTGAACATTGAATATTGCACTATTTCTTTTGTTTGGTTATAGATGAAATGAAAATTTCTGTCATCATTATTTATTTATACTTTGCTGAAAAGGGTGTTCATCACAGGGACTCACTGGTCTCCTTCAATCTCCAATAAGAGGAGCTGAGAAACATGGTCTTCCAGGCGTCATCTCAGGTAATTAAGAGTCAACCATTGCTTAATTCATATTTAGACATTCAAGACACCCGTTCATAAATTAATGGGTGGCTATTATATGATTCAGGAGTGGCTTTGGGAATTACTGGACTTGTGGCCAGACCAACGGCTAGTATCCTTGAGGTAACTGGAAAAACCGCACAGAGTATCAGAAACAGAAGCAGATTTCATAACATAAGATCCCAAAGGAATAGGCTTCGCCTACCCAGGCCTTTGAGTAGGGAACTACCTCTCAGGCCTTACTCATGGGAGGAAGCGGTCGGGACAGCAGTACTTATGGAGGTTGGAGATTCCCTTAAGTTCAAAGGCGAGTCTTTGGTGAAATGCAAAGCCCTCAAGCAAGAAGGAGCTTTCGTTGTAATAACAGGGAGACTGGTATTGGTTATAAGCAGTCCGAGCTTGGTAGATTACAGAAAACCAGGATTTCTCGGAGTCCCAGTAGATTTGGTATGGAATGTTGAAAGAGAAATCAGCTTAGAGAGTGTAATACACACAGATTGCAGCAGCGGAGTTGTGCGCATCATCGGAAGCAATTCAGATGGTATATGGAATTGGAGACAGAACCAGCAAAAGAAGAGCAGCCCGACTAAAAAACGATGGAAGGATCCTTCAGCTCAGCCGCTTTTGCAGACCAACTTAGAGTTTTCATCTGAGGAAGAAGCAGAAGAGTTGTTAGGTGTGTTGTTATTGACTATTGAAACTGGGAAAAGCCGGAGCTGGCGCAGTCGATTCGTTTTAAGTAGAAGTAACATCAGTTAAGTCGGAGACTTGTGTACATAAGACCAGTCTCAGCAACTGTGGTTAGACAACAACCATCTCTATTTTGGCGATTCCAACAACTATTAGTTGCTGGTGAATTTCAATTCCCTTTGAATACTTTTTGCTTCGTATATGTATCTTTATCTTTATATATATAGGGAAAAATGTCAAAAAAAGCATGAACTTTCACACATAAGCCAAAAAAACCTCCAACTATTAAGTGAGCCAAATAAATCACGAACTTTTGTTAAATGAGTCAAATAAATCATGAATTTTTGTTGACTAAGCCATTTTAGTCATTAAATTAGTCAACA
>OVBE01006688.1:0-18499 GCA_900406425.1 Iberis pinnata | reverse complement strand
AATGCAATCCTAAAGAACTAAAAAGTGACAAGAAATGATATGTACAATTCATAAAATTCAAGTGTTATCAGTTATTTGATCTCAAATGTTTCTTAGTAAGATCTTTAAACAGAGTAATATCCATTGAGCAACATTTTGAGGGAAACAATAAACATTTTGGCATTATACTTATATATTTCTTTAGCAATTTAATACGCATGTTTAATACATTTCTAATAAATCAATATTTTAAAAATAATAAAATGCTAAAAATACTAAATAAATCATTGAATAAAACATAGTTATCATAGTTACTATAATAATTTTAATTTTAATTTCTATTTAAATTATTACTTACAATTAAAAAGACTTGAAACAAACATATTAAGAAATAGGAAACAAACGACACTACAATGTAAAAATAAATATTGCATTAAAGAAATAATTCTACAATGTAGAAACAACTCTACAATGGATAAAACTCAAACTTAGAATTTTTTTACGAAGTAAAACAATTTGTGGAAATAGAGAAACAACTCTGCAATATAGAAAAAAATCTGCAATAGAGAAACAACTTTGCAATAGATAAACAACTCTTCAATGTAAAAACAACGGTTAAACTATTATGTTGACCAAACAAAAAATCTGCAAGATTGTATTGCAGATTTTTAAAATCTACAATACAATCACTGCAGATTTCATAAATCTGCGGTCAAAGGATTTAGAAAAAATCTGCGGCAAAAAATCTACGGTAACTTGAGGGTTAGATGAGTAAGAAAAAAAATCTGCGGTAACGTGAGAAACAAATCTGCGGCCTTTGCATATTAATATTAAATGTCTGCAGTCAAGAACGAAAGGGGTCAATCTGGCAATTTCGAAAACTCATAACTCTGCGGTGACAGCAAAAAAATCAACAGTTAAAAAAAAAAAATCTACAGTTACAAATATATATGCAGTCACAAAGATATCTCCAATGTCAACATAAATCTGCGAGAACAAATTTGCAATATAAATAAATCGACAATGTTATTTAAAAATATGCGACAAAAAATCGGCAAAAGAAAAAAATCTGCGGTGACGTCGAAAATTCGGCGGTGACGTAGACGTTTCGAAAAAATCTGCGGCCAAATTGACAAACAAATCTGCGAGAAAAATCGGCGATACAAAAAATCTGCAATGCAAAAGAAATCTGCAAGAACAAATATACGAAAACAAATCTGCAACACAAACAAATCTGCATTACAAAATTTCGCAGATTTTTTTTTGCTCGAGATAACGCGGTGGTATTATCGTAAATACTGGACAACTTTTTTCTCTCTCATCTAATTAATTTTTTTCCCAGCTTTTTTGTTTGTTCATGACTGAGGGGTAGAATCGGGTTTAACGAAAATTGGGTTATCTCCAGTAATTAACGAAAATGTGGGGTTATGTTAGCAGTTAATTAAAATATGTAGGTCAAGTAAGTAATCTTGCCATTATTTAAAGCTCCCTGGACTCATCAATTCTTGAAGCTTATTCCTACTATGAAACTTCTAAAGAGCTGTGAGATACTCTCCACAAGGTATATGTTAATGTTTCTAACATAAACAGAGTATATGAAGTAAAAAAAGTTGTGAATGAACTCAATAAAAAAATTTGGAGTTTACAAAGTACTTTGGGAAGTTTAGATCCCTTTGGGCAGAAATAGAAATGCTTAGACCTTTCTCCATGGATCAAGCTACTCTTTTGGAAAAGAAGGAACAAGATAAGGTCTTTAGCTTGTTACTAAGCCTTAATCCAACATATACTAATATGATTAAACACATTCTTAGGGCCAATAAACTTTCATGCCTTAAAAATGTGTGTGCTTAAATACAAAGAGAGGAAGGCTCTCATGGTTTATTTGTGGAAAAAGAGAATTGGTTCAAGCAAACTTCAACAACAAAGGATCCTTTAAGCATAAAGATAAAAAGAATCTCCTATACTATCATTGCAAAACGAGTGGACACACCAAAGATAAATGTTTGGTCTTGCATCCTCATCTTAAGCCTAAGGGGATGACTTCTAAGGACTTTAAGGCTAATGTCTCTCAAAGGAAAGCTCAAGGAGGTCGTAGTATGGCTGGAAATCAAGCTTGCACTCAAGCAAATACTCACAACCAAGGTGGAAACACAATTCATATTCAAGGAGAAAATTCAATGCCTATAGTGACCTATACTCCTTAAAACATGGGAAATCAAGCTCTCAATATTGGTAATGATGAGCTTGTAACAAGATCTGGCCTAGATGCTTTGATCAAAGACTTGAAAGAGGCTTCTAACTCTGGTATCTCCTATAATACTCATTATCCTATTAAGTCTCTTGTTATAGATTCGGGTGCTTCACACTTTATGGTTAGTAATTCTAAATTACTTAGCAAGATAGAACCGGCTTTAGGGAATGTTATTATTGTTAATGGTGATAGAATACTCATTACATTCATAGGAGAAATAAATATACTTGATAAGTCATCTAAGACATTATATATGTTAGGGTTTACTTCTAACCTCTTGTCCGTAAGTCATGTTACTAAGGATCTAAATTGCAATGTTATTTTCAGTCATAACAATGTTTTTTTCAGGATATTGATACAAGGAAGGTCCTTGGTAAAGGAGAAACAAAGGAAGAGTTTTATGTGCTTGAAGAACACAAGAAAAACTCTTATTGACATCCTGGTTTTTCAGTTAATGCTAATGTTGTGAACAATTTTATTTGGCATTATAGATTAGATCATCATAATGTTAGAGTTATGAATCTTATATTACCTAATCTATCTTTTGAAAGTAATGATTGTGAAGCTTTTATACTTGGAAACATTGTAGATATGTTTTTCTTAAGTCTACAACTATCTATGGAAAATGCTTTGATTTAGTTCATTCCGATGTTTCGAATGCTCCTTGTGAATTTAGAGATCATATAAAGTATTTGTTACTTTCATTGATGAAAAATCCAAGTATACATGGTTAACCTTAATGCCATCCAAATATACGATGTTACATGCATTTAAGAACTTTTAAAACTATGTGACTAACCATTTTAACTCTAAAATCAAAATTTTCATATCTGATAAAGGTGGTGAGTATACAAGTAATGCTTTCAAACAACATCTATCCAATCATGGGATTTTGCGTCAAACAAGTTATCCATACACGCCACAACAAAATGGTGTAGTTGAAAGGAAGAATAGGCACTTGATGGAGGTGGCAAGATCAATAATGTTTCACACCAATGTGCCTAAAAGATTATGGTCGAATGCGGTTGTAACTGCATTTTACTTAATCAACCAAATACCAACCCAAGTTATAGGAGAATATATCTCCTTTTGAGGTATTAAACAAGATTAAACCTTCAATTAACCATTTAAGGTTGTTTGGGTGTGTGTGCTTTGATCTTATTCCAAGTGAACAAAGAAATAAGCTAGAAGCTAAGATGATAAAGCCATGTTCATTGGCTATTTCACCATAAAAAAAGGGTACAAGTGCTATGTACTAGAATCAAGAAACATATTAACCTCAACGGATGTGCGTTTTGTAGAGGAAAAAGGTTTCTATGATGAGAAAAATTGGGATAATCTCAAAGATATCTCCAACTCTCCATCTAATAGAGCTACCAACCTTAGACATATTCTTGACAATCCTGGTTTGAATCTTAATAATCCAAGACTCCCATGGTGCCAACTAGTACTCAAGAGGTTCCAAGAGTGGTGGATACTCCATTACCTCAAGAAAAGATGGAATACACTCCCCTGGATCATGAGGGAGGCAATGTTGAAGAGTCACTATGAGGGGGAGCTTGACGTTCAAAACAATGCACATCGACCATCAAATATTCATGGCCAAGGAGAAATATCATAACCTCAAGACAAAGAAATAAAGATTCGAGTACCAGTTTTGAGGAGTACAAGGATAAGGAAGCATTCATAAAATTGGGTCAATACAAGAGTGTACTATAACAATAAGGCAGTAGCTCATCTAATCCAAGGAGTTTTCTCTTTATCTCATTTTCCATTAGATCATCAAGTGTTTGTTGGCAAACTAGACCACGAAACAGATTCCAAGATCATATGGAGAGTCTATGGAACAAAAAGATTGGAAATAAACTATTAATAATGAACTAAAAACTATGGAAACAAGAAACACTTGGATAAAAGAAACACTCCTAAGAGGAAAGAAGGCTGTAAGCTCAAAGTGGGTCTTTACAATCAAGTACAAGAGAAATGGAGATGTGGAGAGATACAAGGAGAGGGTTCACTCAAGCATATGTGGAGGACTATTAGACGCCTTTGCTCTTGTAGCTAAGCTACACATGGTAAGGGTCATACTATCCTTAACTACTAACCTTGAATGGGATCTTTGGTAGATGGATGTCAAGAATGCATATCTTCAAGGGGAATTGGAGGATGAGGTGTATATGCATCCACCACCAGGGCTGGAAATTTTTGTAGATAAATGGAAGGTTCTTAAACTCATTAAGGCAATTTATGGTCTCAAGCAATCTCAAAGAGCATGGTATCACAAGCTAAGCTCTACATTAAAGACACAAGGTTTCAAAAAATCGTAAAGTGATCACACACTCTTCACCCTTCAAAGCCACAAAGGTATTGTTGTCATCCTTATTTATGTGGATGATTTGATCATCTTGGGGGATGACTAGGTAGGGATTGAATCCACTAAGGTTTTCCTTAAATCTGTTTTTGATATTAAAGACCTTAGTGAGCTTAAATACTTTATTGGGATAGAAATATGTATGTCCAAAGAATGACTAATTCTATCATAAAGAAAATTTACCTCTTGATCTTTTGAGTGAAACATGAAACTACGATCTAAACTAGCCAAAACTCCATATGAAGAAGGATAAAAAGTCACAAATGAAGGGGAAACTAAAGATGAGCCATTTGATGATCATGATCAATATAGAAGGATGGTTGGTAAGTTAATCTATCTAACCATTACTAGACCTGACATTTTTTTTTGTTGTGAATCAGGTTAGCCAACACATGCAGTCCCCAAAGATGTATCATTGGAAGATGGTTGATAGGATCCTAAGATACTTAAAAGGAGCTCATGATCAAGGCATTTGGATGGGTTGCAACAAACACACATAAATAATAGGATATTATGATTCAGATTGGGTTGGTAATAGAGTTGATAGAAAATCAACAACAGGCTATTGCACATTCATAAGAGGCAACTTGGCCACTTGGAGAAGTAAGAAACATAAGATTGTATCATGTTCAAGTGATGAAACTGAATATAGGGCAATGAGAAACCTTACAAATGAACTGGTTTGGCTCAAAGGTTTTCTAAAGGATTTAGGCATAGAGACCAAGGCACATATCACCATGCATTGTGCTAATCAAGCTACCATTCACATTGGTTCCAACATTTTTTTCACAAAAAGATAAAGCACATAGATGTTGATTGTCACAAGGTTAGACAAATGGTTGAACAAGGAGTTATTCTACCTGTTAAACTAGAAGTTCGGATTAGTTGGCCGATATATTTATCAAGACATCAAGCTTAAAGCTTTGTGAGTTCATTCATGATAAACTTGGACTCATAACTCTTTCAAAAGCCAACAAGACCCTTACCTTGGGGACTATACTATTTTCCATCAATATGGTATTTTCCCATGTGGTTTTTCATATTGATGTTTTTAATGGGGTAGTTTTTTTAAGGTTCTAAGCTTATCCATTTATCATAGTTAAGCATGTTGGGAAGCATTGAATAATAGCAGTCAGCTCAAGAAATATTGATAGTCACTTCAATAAAACACTAACTCGGTTAGTCCAACCACTTCAATAAACCAAGTCAGGTTCGATATGCCGTAGCTCAACAACCATGAAAATTTGAACTAACAGTCTTCAGCAAAATTGTAGATACTAAAATAATATTTCCATGGAAATAAGATCACCAAAATAAAAGTTGCGAGTCAAAAGTTGTGAGCATGAAGAGGAGAAGCGTTTTATATTCATTAATTGGGGCTTTAATTATGCTTTATGTTTACTAGGTCATGCAGCGGATTTGTACTTTTTTGTTTAAGCCATGTAAATCTCCTCTAAATTTCAAAATCTATCTCTCTCTCAATGTTGTTCTTGATGTTCTTCATCGTGAACTTCTGAAATTTAACGAGTTTTATCCACAAATATCTCGTTTACTAATTTATTTGTCAGAGCATAGTTGCTGGTCATTCTAATTGTTGGATAATACATGTCATGTAATTTGCGGTGCTCAGCTAGCAGAGATGCACCTACACCTTCACGTGTAAGATATGAAGATTATAATGCTTCTTGTTGATCTTTGATTCTGAGTTTGGAGACAAAAGAAGCTGACCTTGTCCGTGTATGAAACCGAATATGACTCCACGGGTTTAAGAAAGTCCACACAGATCTCTTCAAGATTCTCTAAACGATTTTTAAAACAAACCTTAACAGCATCAGGATACTTGTCAAAACCACACCAATTGCTTTCTTCCGGAAAAAAATCTACTGCTACCCAAGACCAAGAGGGTAAATGATAAACAAGAATTTGTTAAGTTCTTATTTAACATGTAATTTAAGAGTACTTAATGTCAATGTAGTTGTTAAGATGTCAATCCAACCGGGAGCAATTAACTCACTAGAACCTAGGAGAATTTCATTTAGTCTAAGAAAATAAGAGGTTTTGATTAAAAGCTAACATCCTAATGTGCATTAATTAGAAAGCAAATGAAAGACAACACAATTAAGCAAAAATAAACAAAAGATTAAAATTTAAAACAAGATTAAAAATCATAAACAAGAAAATAATAATAGAAGAAAAGATTAACCCAAAAGCTAACATCCTAAAATTAGGTCTCAAAAGCTTAAATAGTGGTTCCTAATTGTCTTGAGTTAACTCATATGTTTATGGGTTAACCCAATAAAAGAAATGGGTGTTGGGGTTAAAAACTGTCACGACAAAATTGATGTCCCAAAAATCGTTATTAAAATGGTAATTACTTGATCCGAAAACCTAACCGCATAGCCATCGTATTCCGATCAACAGAACAAACCAACTGAGCGTTAAATAGGAAAGATCTCGACAGATATGTTTCAGAAAACAAAATGCAATCGCAATCTCCGGAAAAACACTTTTGTTACGAATATGGTCATTTACAGATGAGCAGAACCACACGCGATATGCTTTTCCATGGGCAAACTGAACGACACACATTCAGCTCGTCCAAAGGCGAGCTAAACGATACACGTTCAGCTCACCCGTTGGAATTGTACGATAAAAACCATAAAACTCATTCCTTTCATATAAGTTTTGAATTAACCATATAAACAGTAATAGTTAACTTGAACACCGAAGTTACCTTATCTATATGATTATTCTCTACGATTTTTGAAAGAATCGTAAAATCCCTTCGTATGAGATTTAATTGTAAAAAATGATAATGGTTAGCAAAAACACCGAGGGTTATCTCAGCTAAGCGATTAAATTTATCGTTCTCCATAATGGTCGTAAAGACGCGTTCCTTTTTATCAATCGTATAAAATGATAACGGATAACTTAAACGAAAATGTTATCTCACCAGTACGATTGACATTATTATTTAGTTGAATCGGTATTGTATCATCGTACGAAAGAATGGTTCTCCGATAGAAATCGTAAAAATTGTCTATACCGCAAAGTGGCCCAAAGAAGCGTAAACCACGATAACGAATCACTTACCATTTCATACGAAAATTCGATCCAAGACATATGACGTTCTATCCTAGTTATTGCAAGACTTGAAAACGGAAAAATCTAAAAAGGAATATTTCTGAAGAAAGGTGAACTCAAATATGAAAAGAAATATTTCCTTGGAAGAGTAAAATTGAAAAAGAAGATTTTCACAGAAAAATGAACTCGAATCAGAGGCGGAAAAGGAAAGAGAACCAACATTGGAAGTATATATAAGAGAGATGAGGAGGAAGAGCCAAACACTTAGAGAATTAGGTTATTTTATGATTTTGTTAGCGAGCTGCTATTCAATTAGGTTTACTATTTTTAGGTTATTAGTACTTCGGAACTCGCTAACAGCTCACGTAGCCGAGGCTTATCACCTGTTGTAAAACGCTCATACGCAGATTCGAAATAAGATTTCTTATGCTCTCATCGTACTTATAATTTCATACCTTTATTACTTATTCGTCGTGTTATGATCTTGTAGCGTTTGTCTTAGCAAAAATACGAGACCTCTAGGAAAGTTAACGTTTCTTGACTTCCCTTAACTAATGGAAATCGACAGTGCAATTTCGGTTCCCACATTTTGGTGCTAGAAGGAGGGGGGAGGGTACAGATCAATCTTACTCACAGCCGAAAAATACTAAGATCGGACATGGCTACCGAAAATAAAAACAACCAACTAATGACAATATATCACCTGGCGACAACGTTGATAACACTCCGCCGGCGGACGCCACCGTAGTCAACGTTGACGCAAACACTGCGGCATTCGAGGATATCAAGAAGATTTTCTCAACTCTAGAAAAGAAGTCGGAAGAACAAGATAACCTAATGAGTTCTCTTGCTAAACAGGTTGAGACCTTCACCGCGAGAACCAGAAACATCCTTCCGCGCAGAATCACCAAGCTCCACGATAGAAGACTTGATTTCCCGATCGAGTTCAACAGGGCGCAAAATGCGTCAAAGTAACCGTCAGAACAAAATCCCGATGACACCACTCCTATCGCGACACTAGAAAAAACTGGCAACCTTCCACCATTCAACGAGGAAACAGAAGGGAACATAGCCAAACAAGTTAACTTGGAATTCATCAAACAATCTGATCCTTCGGACAAAGACGTGGATGTACCCCCAAGGAGAAGAAACAATCGCTCGGCTCAGAAAAACCCTCGACCCAACAAACCCATGACAAAAGAGGAAGAAAACAACTTCTGGGTAGAGCAAGAGAAACAAGCTGAGGAAAAAGCTCAAATCATCCGTAATAAACGGCGACAAGATCTGAAGGCCACTGACGATGATTTCGATAAAATTCTTGATTTTTGTGACTATATCGCAAAAAACTGATCCAGAAATCTAAGCGATAATATCGCAAATTCACCATGCTACCAGTCCGGAACCGGAGATCGACAAACTCCTCGAGGAGGCTAGAAAAATTCCATTTACGGCTCATATAACTAAGGCACATATCTCTAATCCCCCCAAAAATAAAAATCCCTATATGACGGAACCACTGATCCGAAAGCTCACCTGTAAACCTTTAAAATCGCGATGGCGAGGTCCAAACTTAAGGAGGGCGAAATAGATGCAGTCTTCTGCCTCTTCTTTATAAAAAATATTTAGGGAACAGCTCTCGAATGGTTTACTCGGCTAAAACGCAACCCCATCAGAAGCTTTCGACATCTATGGAGCTTGTCTCAATGGTAAGATAAATCTCTCTGAGATTTCATGAAATGATTCAAGATCGTGATATCGGGAGTCAGCAGGATCAGCGATAAGGTAGCTATGGACGCGCTCCAAAAAACCGTATGGTATAAGTTGTGGGAACCAAAGTTTGCACAGTCAATTTCCGTGGAAATTTCCTTTTCGAGTCTATTCTTCTGTGGAAATATTCATTTCTTAGATTTCTTCCATTTCTTTACGGCTTGCGGACCAAGCTACAACTGTCATCGCACTTAGGCTAAATTTGCGTATGGAATCGTATGTGGGATGTTATCGTGTTTTAAGCCTCGTTGGGTCGTTTTATGGTTTAGGCGAATTTTATGATTCCCATTGAAGAACCGGCCGTTTGTACGATGATACAATAAGAAATTTGCAAAACAATTATATCAATCATATGGGTGGGATATTGTTGGCATTTAAGTTAGCTGTTATCGTTTCATACAATTGATAAATACAAACACGTCCTTATGACCGGTTCGAAGAATGTCAACTTTTATTGTATAGTCAAGATAATCTTTGATGTATAGTTTAACCATTATCATTTTATATGATTAAATTTCATACGAAAGGAGTTTACTATTCTTTTGAAATTCATAGGGAATAATCATGCGAGTAAGGTCACGTTGGTGTTTAAGATAACCGAATTTGTTAATACGTTTGATTCGAAACTTATACAAAAAGGATGAGTTATACGGTTTTTATCGTGAAATTCTAACGGAAACCCAAAACAATATGAAATGAGAGAAGTTTTGTCTGGAAGATGATATGAAGTGTGAGAGGTTTAGCTTATCTATTGGCGAGCTGATCGTGCTTAGTTCAGCTCACAAGTTGGCAAGCTGAAGAATTAAGATTCAGCTCGCCAATTGGCTAGCTGAACGTCTACCTAAAACATATGCTAACGTGTATCATGAATGTGTTGTCCTTAAATGATGAAGTTTGAAGCCGAAGCGTTTTCCCGGAGATCGAGATCGTTTAGGTTCTTTCATACTTCACAGACGTTGATTTTGTGTATACCATTTTTTATTTCAACAATTTGTTTGTTCAATTCATTGGGAAACGATGGTAATATGGTTAGACTTTCCGAATCCAGTGATCCATGTTTTAACGACGGTTTTGAGGCATCAATTTTGTCGTGACCATTTTTTATCCCAACAGTTAGCCCCCCAACTCGCCAGAATCATTGGAATGTTCTTGTGAGGTATTAAGTTAGACCGGTTAGGAGAGTTAGGCCGGTTAGGATAGTTAGGCCGGTTAGGAGAGTTAGGCAGATGAATAGTAAAAACTTTCTTTGAATATTATTACTCTCTCAACCCTTTACTGTTTTCTTAATTTCATTATGAATTCTAACGTTGGAATTGCCACCAATGATTCGATGTCGATTTTTAAATCTGAACGTCTGCACGTCAGGGATGGGGATGTTGTATCGAAGGTCGAATTTCTGAGACATTCGATCGATAATAAGGAAGTATAAGTGTATTGGCTCGGAACATATGGCATGGATGTTCCACCCTCCAAGTCATGGTGTCCATCGAGGCCCAAGTTTGCCAAGAACACCAACAAACCCAGTGATTGCAAGGCGTCCTTCCTGACCACTATTCGAGAATTCTGCAGAGTCTCAAATGATGTGGAGTTTTGCCTGCCTAAACATGGGGAAGACGCTTGTTCCCTACCTCGTTTCTGGTTTACTTGCTACGAGACGCACCTGCTATTTTGCCAATTATGGTTTAATATTCCGAGAGTTATAGTCGAGTGTTTAAATTGATACGACATATCAATCGGCCAGATTTCACCGCGAGTTCTTCAGCACCTTGTTGGCCTCTTAGTCTTGAGCTATGAGCGAGGGATGGATCTGGATGCTAACTACTTGACGACAATCTTTCACCCGAGGAGTTTGGGTAAGCCAATTTTAGAATTACTTTGTGTTATGGAATCATATATTCAATTGTTCAAATCCCATATCCACGGTTGAAAAAACGCTATTTTTCGTTCGTATAGATATTGCTTCCGTCGAAGAGGAATACATTCCATGTTTTAGGCAGAAATGGGATTCGAAGGGTACCGCGGTTGGATATTTGAGTTGTTTGTGGTTTGCCAGTGCCTAACGTAAAATCTTTTGATTTTACACAGTTTTTGATCTTCTTTCTCCGCATTCGCAGAACCTGTTTGCTGTTACGGAGCTTTTTAGAGGCGACCTGATTCATTGGAGACATTTCTCCCTGCAACGAGTTCGCAACACCGTAGCTTATCACAATGCTCGAGCCCGTCCTTACGTTGCTGTTGAAGAGGAAGAAGAACCAGCGACGGAGAACTTTACCCCGTACGAGATGCTTACCGAGAAGGTCAGAGAAAGGTCCCCAAAAAACAAGAACGCTGCCTTCAACTAAGGTAGTTTTTTCCAAGCTGGGATAGGATCCCCTCCCGGGGTGTGTCTATATGACCTTGACGGTTTGAGTCAGGGCTCAATATCATTGTTTGAAGATGGTTTCTTTGATTACCCGGGTTCTATGCTAACCCAATCTTCTGCTACAAAAGCCATTTGAGGTCGAAGTTGTATGTTGAGGCTTCGCGCTTATGTATGGGGTTATTTTTTTTATTTTTCTTATACGATTTCGTTTTCTTTGTATGAATTTTTTTGCTAACTTTCTAGCGGGAATTCAGCAGGGGTCCATATGATGGACGAGGTTCTCAGGGAGAGCGATCTAGTAGTGCGATCGGCTCGTTATAAGGATAAGAGGCTCGGGAGGAGAACTACCGTGTGAGGAAAGAGCTCAAAGAGTCAGCGCTGAAACAAGTGTCCCAGATTTCCCGTGCAATTAGACATGGTAAGCGTGAGGTCACTTTGATTGTAGCATACCGTTTGGCTCGATTCATGGCCAATTTTGATTTGTTGGAGCGTGCACGCCGAACAAGATGAAAAAGATGTTTGGGTATATGGATAACTACAAAAACGTGTAGTATCTGATCCCTCCGATCAAAGCGGAGATTCGGGAGTGCTGGGACCCGATCCCTGTTTTCCATACTTGGAGGAAGTTAGGATGGCGGCGCATGGTGAACAGGAGGCGGTAGACAAGGATCCAAGACCGTTCGGTGGGTCGTGTTCATGCCTTTTTGATTATGGCTCGTGAGGATCGTGGGTTCGGATAAAGGGAGTATGTTCCACGTTTTTTTATGATTTTGGTCGAGTGTGGCTGTTTTTAGTTTTGAAAGATCAGCTGTAGGTGGCTCTGAATTCTTGCTGCCTTGCGGGTTTTTTTTTAAGTTATGTTTTGTAAATATATGATTAATTGTTGAGACAAGAATGCGATCTTTTCAAAGAATCTAGCTTTTGAGTCTAATGGACTTACATACGTGAGTGATGAGACAAATATAGGGATCTCGTATCGCTTAGATACTATGTCTGAAGATGTTAGAGACCAATGTGTTGGGTTTAGGGAAAGACCTATGTTTACTTTTGGTTTTAGAGCGTGCGATGACTATCAGCTTACCTATCCCTTTTGTGATTTCAACCTGGTTCCTTTTTGATATTGAATTCTGCGATAGACTCGCATCGATCAGGAACCGAACATCTCTCCTAAGATAATTTCTAATTTGTTCGGAAGTGCTGACCAAAATTTTGGTTTTTATAGCGCTTTTATCCTTGTGTCTGAGGTTTGAGAATCGATTTTACGAAAGGTTAGGTGACTAGTTCTTCCGTCGGGACCCATCATCGGGTTCAATATAGGAGCAAGTATCTGATTTTTTTGTTTTGGAGTCTATGATTACTGTGTTTGTACGAGTTTGGAAGTTTATTTTTGGAAGTTCGCAACATATCACTTTTTCCAAAATTTCTTTTTCCGTTCGAAGGGTTTTTGTTTAGAATGTTTTGAGAAATGTTTTTGCGATTCATTGAAGGGATGTCCATCCTTTTGGCTTTTTCTAATAAGGAGCGTCTTTCACGGATGCCTTTGCCGGCTTTTGTTTTTCGGACAGGACTTTCATCTCTTTTTCGATGTTGATAAAATCAGTGGCCTTATGAGGAGTATCCTGGATCGTACACATTTTTCGAGGACGATCCAGTTTCTAAATTTTGACTTGTACCAGAGAGTTTTTCAGAGAGTGTTTATTGCTACCTTCTCGCTGATCACTGTGACTCTCGACATTGCGATCTTGAATCGTTTCACGAACTCTCAGAGAGATTCGTCTTCCCTTTGGGACAAACTCCACAGATCGATGTCAGAAGTTTTCCTGTCCATAAAAATGTATTGTTTGAGGAATTCCGAGGTGAGTTGTTGGAAGTTTCCGATTGAATTACGTATAAGTTGAAAGAACCATTCGAGCACCGCTCCCTGGAGGTGTTCAACGAAAAGGAGGCAAAAGCCTGCATCTTTTTTGCCCTTAAGTTTAGATCTTGCCATTGCGATCTGAAAGATTTTTAGGTGAGCTTTCAGATCGGTGGTTTCGTCATACATGGGGATTTTAATTTTCCAGGGGTTAGAGATTCGTGCCTTGGTTATGCACGTTGTAAATGGGGTTTTCTGAGCCTCCTCGAGGAGTCGGGCGATCTCTGGTGTCACGCTAGTAGCATGATGAATTTGCAATTTTACTGCATGGACTTCCACAGTTGTTTTCGCGATGTAATCTCGGAGATCAAGAATTTCATCGAACTCATCGTGAGTGCCCTTCAAGGCATGCCGCCATTTACAGTGGATTATCTCAGCTTGCTTCTCGGCCAGTTTCTCTTATTCTATCCAGAAGATGTTTCCTTCTTTCTCTGTCATGGGTTTCTCGAGCCGATAGCTTTTCCGAGTTGAGTGGTAGCCCTCTCTTCTTGGATGTATATCCGTATCTTCGTCCGAAGTATCGAACAGTTCGTTGGATTCAGAGTTAACCCGCTCGACTTTGTCCTCTTCTGTTTCTTCGTCGAAAGGTGGAAGGTTGTTAACATTTTTCAACGTTGCATAAGGAGTAGTTTCACCCCGTTCCCGTGGTTAGGGTTTCGACCTGTTTTGAGAGAGAACTCGTTAGGTTATATTGTTATTCCGACCTTTTTTCGAGAGTCGAGAACATCTTCTTAATCTCCTCGAACGTCGTAGTGTTTGCATCAACGCTAACTGCGGTAATGTTCATAGGCGGAGTGTTATCAACGTTGTCATTCGGTGGGGCACCATCACGAGTTGGTTGGTTGTTTTTATTTTCAGTAGTCATGTTCAATCTTGTTATTTGACGTGAAAAAATCGTGTCTCCCACTCGTTCTAGCACCAAACTGTGGGAACCGAAATTTGCACTTTCGATTTCCATTAATTAAGGAAAATCGGATAAAACCCAATCTTCCCTTAGGTATCGGATTTTTGTGAGTCAAACGAATACGAGATTAGAACGCAAGAAATAATAGCAAGGAAACGAAATAAAAAGTACCAAGAGGGCGAAAGATTTTCTTATTCTGAATATGTGTATGAGCGTGTTACAATCAAATGATAACCTTGGCCGCAAGAGTTATCGGCGAGCACCCTAGTTCTAACAACCGAGACTGATAAACCTAATTGAGTCACAGCTCGCTAACAAGAACGGACAAATAAACGTGTCTCTACTCCTCTTTCTCATCTCTCTTATATAGATTTCTAGGTTGGTCCATCTTCCTTTTTCGCCTTCGATTCTTCAGTGGAAATTTTCATTTTCGAGTCAATTCTTCTACATAAATATTCCTTTCTTAGATTTCTTCCATTTCTCTACGGCTTATGGAACAAGCTACAACCGTCAACGGACTTACACTACAAGAAATATGACTATTGATAGCATTCCAGGATAGCGTTTTACATGTAGCTGCTATTGTACATCGACACGAGTTTTTTTCATAAAGGTTTAAATTTTTTGAACACTATTGTTACTTCCCATAAAAGTAAACATACTTGGACGGGTAATTTTGCTAAGTTTCGGCACTTACTATTGTAAGTAATAAAAAATGTTGTTATACTTAAAAAAATGTTTTAACTTTTCGATTAACATAAGTTTTAACTAAATTATTTATTCAATATTGTGAAAAAAAACTTTAACTTTTATTTTTATTTTTAACCCGCTAAAATAAAATTTTCAGAAAAATAAAATTTTATTTTGATTTAATAAAACAATGGAAATTCTCAAAAATGCTAACAAAAATTAGGTTTATTCCAAAAATATTTCACATTCCCAAAAGTTTCAAAAATACTATAAAAATATTTTTATTTTAAAAATATCACAAAATTTAAAATAGTTTTAAAAATCCAATTTTAAAGTCCAAAACCAAATTTTATTCCCTTTAAAACTAAATCCTAAAATTTATATAGTGAACCCAAATCAAATAATTTTTAATTTTTAATTTTTAAAATTTATTTGTGATATTTTTGGAATATTTAAGAATACATGATATAAACTTGAGGTTGTGATAGTTTTGGAGTTTGAATTTTTTTTTATGGCGTTTCAAAGAAATCATAGACATCGATCTCCTTCATCTTCAACTCGCTTCTCTCCTTGAATCTTCAATATCATATTTTATTCGACCTAAATCTCCATCTGCATCTCGTCGTATCTGGATTCACACTTTTGCAGCCAAAACCCCTAGATTCAATCATGGATTTGGAGAGAGACGAGGCTAAATCTCCTGAGGAACTCGTTCCGATATGGGAGATGTAATGTCTTGTGGATTCTCAATTATCGATAACGATACTTGATCTCATTCACCAAGCCTCTAATTACAAGCAGCTCAAGAAGGTATCATTTGTTCGTCTCTCTAATTTCTTAGCTTTTAACTTTGTGTGAAGCTGTTCCTGATTTTGATTTTGTCTTTCAGCTACGAAGACCCTTAGCAGAGGGATCTGTGAGTTTGTAGTTATGGCTGCAGATACTGATACGCTCGATATTCTTCTTCATCTACCTAAACTTGCTGAGGATGAGGTTTCATTACATCTCTCTTTCTTTTACTATATCGACTATGCATCTCTCTTTTTCATATAGAATCTTGAGGTATCAGTTGAGGCTAGTTCTTTGTGTCCTGAAGTTGACTAAGTTCTGATTTTGTTAAGATCATTAGTTCTTTGTTTTCTTGAGATCATTAGTTCTGATTTTGTTTTCTGATTTATCTTGATGTTGTCATTTTGGTTTGATTAGTACCTTCTTCTAGTAAAAACACAAATTTTCTTTATGCTTTGATCTTCGTGTAGGCGTAACCTTAGCTTGTGCTTGTTATGGATTAACTGTAAGCTTCGAGTAACCTTAGCTTGTGCTTGTTATGCTAAATGTGTTCTTGCTTATGCAGGTTTATAGTTTTTGTAGCAACTTTCTAATTGTAGACTAAAAATGGGAAAGAATCCAAGTCCTGGTAAATGGATCAAGTCTCTTCTTGGAAAGAAGTCATATAAATCGAGTTTGGACAAAGGAATCGAGATAAAGTTTGTGTTTTTCTAATCTCAAAACTTGATAGTAATTGTAAACAAATTGTTCATATTTGATATAAATCTGCAAAGAAAGAAGAGATTGTGAAAGTGAAGGATAATAATGTCTTAAACTTACCTACCGATCCTCCTGAAGTAGTTTCAGATACTCAAACTGTAACAGTCACATATGTTATAATAGCTCAGAAGCAGCCAAGTCAAGACATTGAAGCCCATGAGCCGATCGCGAATAATGACACAGAAAACTCAAGCTTGAAGAAGCTTCTACAAAGGTTCAGGCTGCTTTCAGAGCTCGTCAGGTGAATTCTACATCTTAGTACTGAGATTCCGGGTCTTGCGCTGATACTGTTTTTTGTAAAACTTGTGAAGGCTCGTGAAGAATTTCAAACACTTAAAGGTACTATAAAGCTGCAAGCAGTTATCCGTGGTTACATAGTTAGAAGACAAGTTGTTGATATATGAAACTCGTTTGACTGGCTATATATCTTTGATAAAAGTTCACTTTGTAGCCTCAATGTAGTGTTTAGGTGTTCGATTCAACGGCTTGGCGTGCTTTTCTAAGTGCTTGAAGAGTCTATGCCAATGCAGATTTGGGGGAACTGTGATGATAATATTGTTCAAAATGGGTAAGAAATATCCGGCTGATGCAATTCTTACAGCTGGAATCCTTTTTGTTTCAAGGATTACACAAGGTGAATAAAAATCATTAGATAACAAGCTTTCATATATAGGGAAAAAGAAGACTCGATACAGTGCCATTGAAGTAAATTAATGTTAGCAATTATTGTGGAATTGTAACTATGTTTAGAGAAAAGACATGGAATTGGCCAAATTCTCGTGGGCCGTTATCGTGTTTTTGAACTTGTTGGGCCGTTTTACGATTCCTATCAAAAAATTGGCCGTTCGTACAACGGTACAATAGAAACTTTGCAAATCAATTATATCAATTGTTTAGGTGGGATATTGTTGGCGTTTAAGTTAGCTGTTATTGTTTCATACGATTGATAAATACAGACGCGCCTTTATTTTTGAAGAACTTTAATCGTGTAGTCAAGATAATCTACGATGTATAGTTTAACCATTATCGTTTAATACGATTAAATTTCATACGAAAGGATTTTACGATTATTTTGCAAGTTGTAGGGAATAATTATACGGGTAAAGTAACTTTGGTGTTTAAGATAACCAAAACCGTTTATACGACTGATTCAAAATTTATACGAAAAGGATGTGCTTTACAGTTTTCATCGTGGAATTCTAATGGAAACCTGAAACGCTACGAAATGAGAGAGGTTTTTCCGAGACATGATATGAAGCGTGAGAAATTCAACTCGTCAATTGGCGTGCTAATCGTGCTCAGTTTAGCTCGCCAGTTGGCGAGCTGAATGTGTAAGGCTCAGCTCGCCAACTGGTTAGCTGAACTATCTCGGTTTAGCTCGCCAGTTGGTGAGCTGAATGTTTAAGATTTAGCTCGCCACTTTGTGAGCTGAATGTTTAAGATATAGCTCGCCAACTGGCGAGCTGAACGTCTACCGAAAATGTATGCTAACGTGTATCGTGAACGTGTTGTGTTGTCCGTAAATAACGAACTTTGGAGCCAAACCGCTTGCCCAGATATCAGAATCGTTTAGTATTGAACAAACTAAGATAAGACACAACATAAGAAGAAATGGATCAAGGATTAAA
>OVBE01006687.1:0-19484 GCA_900406425.1 Iberis pinnata | reverse complement strand
TATATATATATATATATATATATATATTACCTATGATAGATATGAAACGTTTTTATAATTAAAAAGCCATCTTGTAATTATGTTAATAACTGCATCCATTTATTGCCATCATATATGAACATAATGTAGTGTAAAAAATGCTATCGTATAGGGGGTACTTATGATGGTTGCCGATGACATAACATTAGCAGTTTCGCTTGAAAGCCCTATCATAGCATTTATCGTAGCTAAGAATGTACATATTTGTTGTAGTGAATGTTGGAATTTCCACACTCTTGGAGCTAGTTCCCACATTCTTAGAGTTCCAAACTTTTGGATTTTAGGGGTTAAATGTAATACTTTAGGGTATGGATGGAGTTTACGAGTTTGATGGAGCTTAGGGTTTTGTAGTCAAAATTGATGTTTGGAGTTTGATTGGAAAAGAAAATAAAAATATATATTGAAAATAAAATAAAAATACATTTTCAAAAATAAAATTTAGCTTAAAATTTAAGCTTTAGGGATTAGATGGGTTTAGGAGTTAGAGTTTCAAGCTTTACGTTTAGGGATTAGATAGTTTGGTCATATTTGAACTTTCTAATTTCTCAAAATATAAACTTTATTCGCTTTGTATTGTTATTTTTGTGGTTTAGGGTTTGAGGTTTAGGGCTTAGGATCAACCTAAGATCAAATTTTAGTGAGAAAACATGAAAAATTGAGTGAAGATCAAGAACGAGAGTTACATTTAGAAATAAAAAATGTCCAAACAAAGCTAGAGTTATATAATCAAGAACACGAATATCCAAAACATCAGGTGAAATTGACCGACACTAAACCCTAAACCCTATGCCCCAAAGTTTTATACCTTATAACTAAACTCTAAGTTCAAGATTGAACCTTAAACAACATAGGAAATTTAATAATTTTTTTTTATTTCATTTTCTCAAAATCATATAAGATTTGGTGAATGAATGATTGTACATAAAACTAAGTCTTAGTTTATATGAACATATAAATTATATTATACAAAGCTCCAAAACCCTAAAAACATACATCCTAAACCCTACAAATTTAGAGTATAAAAATTTAAGGGTTAGGGTTCTATAAAAACAGAATGTATACAAAAGTTTAAAATACATTTAAAATATAAAACTATGTTTTATAAATTAATTTCTAAGTTCAAGAGATTTTTTAAATTTTAAACTACAAAATAATAAGTTTTTTAAATCCTAAATCTCTAAAACACATTAAAATAATAATAAAAATTTATTGGTCAATCTTAAAAGACAAGAATTACTCTTTATTTTATCATCAACCCGTTGATCTGTTTAATCTAACGGTAGATATTAAGTCTTTGTATTTCCTTTTCTTATGTTTTTTTTCCTTTTTTCTGATAAGTCTAAACGCTTAACCTAGCCTCCTTCTCACATGAAACACTTCAACAAATACATTAAAATTTTTTTAACGATTCTCAATCAATCTTCAAGCAAGTTCTCTAATCCATGTCGAGAGAGAGGATCAAACAAGAATTGCCTCCCGTTCAAGAGGTACCTTTACTCCGATCTGTTTTCGATTTTATTTGCATAAATTTCACTCAAATTCTCTGTCTTTTATATTAAATTGTGATTCTTTATCTGATGAAGAAGATAACATAGATCCTTAATTTTGATGTGTATTGTTTTTCTTTCGATAAATTCATATAGCATTTTGATAAATTGAAGAAAGTTGTAGAAGAAGGTAATGGCTATGGAGCTTTACATATGTATAAATCTATCAGTGATATTTTCGATTATGTGGATGTTAGAATCCACAATATGATTTTCTCAACTTAATCTTAATGAGGAATTTGATTGTTCTTGTTTAATAAGAAAAAAAACGCAACACAAATTAATATTGAAATAGTTTTTATTAACTTTAATTAATGAATAGAATTGCGATTTAAGCTATGAATGATTAAAAATAACTCGAAAATTCTCTATTTTTTCCAAAAGATTCCCTTCTTCTTCTTTTTCTCCTTCCTCTTTTTATAGTCCTCTCCACTTAGCTAAGGTTGTTCCGATCTTCTCGGTCTATTTCTCCCTATTATCTCGGCGAATCCCCACTAATCTGAAACCACCTGGACCTGGTCTCCACTTGCTTGTCCTGCGCTCGTGTCCTTCCCAGTCCGGATTGCGTCCTGAGTGTTCGCTTGCCTCTCTATCATACTCAGGTGGACAGTTTATTCAATTAACCTTTTTGTGCTTAATGCGTACTGGGTCAACTCTTGAAGGATGATACTAGCTGAGGCGAAATCCTGTGGAGGGGGTTTCGACACCAACAGATTAGCCCCCAGGTCTCCGTATGAGCTTAGCAAATTGGTTGACCTTCAAAAAACGATTGGTGAATTTTCAGTAGGATTTCAGGCTCCAAAATGGTCTTTGTTTGCTATTGCCATTTCATGCGTACACATCACTTTTATCGCTTTTATTTATTTATCATGTATTTTAATTTTTTATAACTCCTTGCTGCGAGGTTAGATAATTTTTATTAATCCAGAAATTAAATACTTGTCGAGTTGATTTGATGGAAATTTGATTTGAGGAAATCTCAACAGTCTGGCGGTTGCTCCTCCTTGCATGTGGTATATTCTTTGAATTTCAAAATTTAAGCTTATCATCATTACGCCTACAAAAGGCAGTTTTGTATTCTCCGAGGCAGTTATCACTACTTTTCCTCTCTCCATAATTATCCGGAACCGTCTTGCCCACTTCGTTTTCAACTGCCAACTCTCCTTATTTCCTCACGTAGCAAAAATGTATAGTCTCTTCACACTTTATCTCTTTTAATTTCTACTAGGGTTTGCGATTTTTCTTCTTCCCAAATTCGCCTTCATCTTCTTCGGATTTTATTTCATCTCTGCTTCTCCTTATTTAATTTCTCCTCCGCCTCGCCTTCTTCACCATGTCGAAACAAATCACACTTCGTTCTTAGAGCAGGATTTCTTCGTCACATCCTCTGGCTAGTGCTAGTGTCGGAACCCCTATGGATTCCGGTACGAGGTCCAGGGCGGCTGCAGCTCCACGGATCATAAGCTTCTCTGATTCTCGGTCAACCATTGCATCTGTGAGGATGATTTGGGAGAAATTCAACTTCCCCTCTTATATCAGGTTCCTAATCCCTGAAACTGGTCAGTTTCCTAACAATTCCCCAGCCGGATTCGTCACGGTTTACGAGATCTTCTTAAAAACATGTGAGTTGCGCTTTCCTGTCTCCGAACTGTTGGTTCGGTATGTGCGTCATCAAGGGATGGCCTTGATCCAGCTGATGCCCAAAGAGGTTCGGCATGCGATCTTCTTGATGATCCAGGCAAGGGAAAACGGATTTGAGTTTGGCTGTGATATGCTTGAAGTGGCTACATACGCCAAAAGGGGGCCAAAGGGTGGTCTATGGTATCTTGCCAATAAATCTAATCAGGGGCTGACAACTGGACAGACCCCAAGAGAAAAAACTGATTGGGACCGGTTCTACTTTTTCCTAGAAGTCAATCACCTTTACTTTGGGACTAAGGGTCCCGATGACCTGCAATCTTCGTGGACTAGGGAAATCAGTGTGAACTGTCTTTAAATCTTTTTCTTATCTTCTGGGTTTCTTTCGTTATTATATTTTCTTTATATATTTATATCACCTTGTTGCTTCTGCTTTTGTTTCTCTGTGGTTGTTCATTTTCTGGCGTAATTGGTCAACAGGCCTTCTCTTTTTTCCTTGGTTTTTGCTGTCTTACCAGTTCCGCATTTGGTTCAAGTTGAGGATCCTTCTCCTGAGTACCTAAGGAATTGGCATCTTCTTGAACGTAACCGGATAAACAACTTGAAAAAATTTGACGGGGAAAGAGTCTCTCACAATTGGTTTCCACTAGAACCGCTTTTTAAATCATCCTCAAGTAAGTATTCAAACTCAGATCCTCTTTTAATTTGTCCAAATCGTATGAAATTTGCTACATGGTTTCCTACATATACTCCGTCTCTGTGCCCATCTGTCACAATAAAGAATCTTATTCCTTACCATGAAGCTCGCAAGTTGAAAAGTTATGAGGGCGCTCCTAGTTCAGTGGACCCTAGTGCTGCTCAGGGGGTCAAGGCATCTAAAGAACAGGCCCCGATCGATGTGGATCCCATTGAGGTCTCTGACTCATCACACGGTAATGCTCGCAGGGACAAGGTTGTGGGTTCCCATAAGAAGATGTCTCGTCCTCCCCCAGTTTGACATAACTCTCGTCACCTTCAAGCTCTGGCAGAGAAAAGAGTTCGCATGCAAGAAACGTCCTCAGTTTGTGCCCATGAATATAGCAGATTTTCTTTTAGCTTCACTTGCCCGAAGCAGTCTCCTATCATCGAGGATGATGATATATGTGCTGAGTTGGTATTCAAGCTTCGATTAGGCGACCATAAGGTGTACAATCATAGGTCGTTCCCAGTGCAGAGGGAGTACGCGGAGTGGGTTCGTTCTCACACTACGGTACGAACGCTTCTCATTATCCGTTTCATGCTCTCGCCTGCCTTTTTGTTTTGACCGTGTTATATGTTGTTTTTCTCAGACTGCGGCTCTAGCAAACTGGCTGGTGGGGGTCTTGGACGACGAGCTGAGGAAAGCAAAAAGGAACTATGGGGTTTAGCTAGTTGCGTACGAGACAGCTAGGGCTGACAAGGTTATTTCTGAGTTGAAGGCCGCAGTGAGAAGAGTGGAGACGCTGACCGGTGAGAACAGCAAGCTGAGGGCTAAGGTCACGGAGTTGGAAGGTATTAGGAAAAGTGATGCCGAGAGGCTGAACGAGGAGATGGTTCGTTTTGAAAAAGCCAAGAAAAAGCTAAAGGATGAGGTGGGCAGTATGGCCAAGGATCTGGCAACTGTTCTAGCGGAAGTGGATGATCAGCTGGCACAGAAGGTAAAAGATAAAGTAGACGAGTTGAACACGAGGTTTTCAAAGAGGATGGAATGGGTTAAGGGAAATTTTGTGAATGAGAGGGTGTATCAGGAGAAGTTAGTGCAAGTGCAGCAAATCAAGGATAAGTTGGAATTGATCAACATGATGCTTTGAGGAGAGACCACGTTAGAGTTTGAGAAGAAAGACTTGGAAGGGGACTTGGTGGGTTTTAATGAGGAACTGGGGATGCTGGATTTTAAAGAGCTGAATGTAGAGAAGGACTGGGTGGCATCGCCAACTGGGTCCGATCTGAGTAATCCAACCGGTGAGGCTT
Source organism: Iberis pinnata (assembly GCA_900406425.1). Taxonomy (NCBI): domain Eukaryota; kingdom Viridiplantae; phylum Streptophyta; class Magnoliopsida; order Brassicales; family Brassicaceae; genus Iberis; species Iberis pinnata. Next base: position 14,271 of record OVBE01006687.1, on the reverse strand, counting down.
ATGGGTTAGGCCTAGTCGGCATCGTTAATCTTTACGGTTCTAACTTCTCGCTTCTTGTCCCAGGCGATGAAGCTGCAATTGATGAGGAGAAGGTGGGCGACCCTGATGATGAGGTCGCATGCTGTTATGCTACCAAGGAGGCTATGAGCAATGAGGATGACGAGAAGGCGGACGTGAATGCCGGTGGCGCATTGGACAAAGACGTTGAGGTTGCAGTGCGTATTGGGGAAGCCGCAACGGTTGCGAGGAAAGGAGCCCCCAGGGGGAACGATGATGACGCGGCTGGACAGAGCTAAACTTCTAGGACGTCTTCTATCTCTTCTCTTTTTAGTTTTCTTTGAATCTTATCCGAATTTGAAGATGATGCATGGGGAGGCTTTTACCCAACTGGTTTAATTTCTTTTTCACTTTGTTGCCTGGGGAGGCTGTCACCCAAAACTTGAAGTTGTGTTGATTTATGCAAATATTTGGGTTTGTGTTTTACTTGTCATTTGCGTATGTTTACTGCGGGATGAGCCAATTTCAGATCTCCATCTAGGTGTTATTGTACTTGCTTAGGTAGTATCGCAGGCGCATACTTAGTAAAAACCCGCATGCATTTGGTATCAAGTATATAGTTATATGGTGACATACATATTCGAGGGATCAAATGTTTAAATAGGAGGTAAACGTTTCAGTCGTCAAGAATGTTTGTCGTACATTTCAATGCATGGTCGCGAGGCTGGGCTCGACTTTAGCGCTTATACCTTATTGAGGGTTGCTCAGGCTAATACCCATTGGGGGTGTGCGATGTATTGTACGACTGGCCAGGTCGCACAATGTTGTGCAAGTGGAAAATTGTTTGTCGTTTTGGGTATTGTGTTATAGGAAAATGTGTTTAGTTTAGATAGTGTTACTTGAAAATAAGATTTGAAGGTTTGGGTTGCTTCCTGCAGGTACAGTGCGGTGTTCTCCCCTCGATTTCGTTGGAGTATTGGTAAATAGGATTGGCGAAAACGATAAAACTACACAGGGTGATGCGTAGGGTGGTATCTCCATGTTCAGAATTTGGTCTGTTGTCATTGAAGGATCCCCCGGTTGGGTAGGGGTCGGGCTGTGTCAGAGTGTAAAGGACGAATACGTCTCCCCTATTTTTTGAGAGAAAGTTATAAAAGAAGGATGTGTGGGCTGGGTCGGTGTGTAAAAGACGAATACATCTCCCCCATTTTTTGAGAAAATTTTATAAGAGAAGGATAGGCGGGCTAGGTCAGAGTGTAAAGGACGCATACTTCTCCCCCATTTTTGAGAAAAAATTTTAAGAGAAGGATGGGCGGGCTGGGTCGGAGTGTAAAGGACGAATACATCTCCCCCGTTTTTTGAGAAAAATTTATAAGAGAAGGATGGCCGGGATGGGTCGGAGTGTAAAGGACGAATATATCTCCACCATTTTTTGAGAAAAATTTATAAGAGAAAGATGGTCGGCCTGGGTCGGAGTGTAAAGGACGAATACATCTCCCCCATTTTTTGAGAAAAATTTATAAGAGAAAGATGGGCGGGTTGGCTCGGAGTGTAAAGGACGAAAAAAATTTATAAGAGAAAGATGGGTGGGCTGGATCGGAGTGTAAAAAGAAGACATCGATAAACTAAATTATAAGATTAGTTGAACTCCCTAAACAGAGTTTCCTACGTACCCCGAGCAGGGGATCAAGCCTTGGTCGTAGTTCACTAGGTATGATCTACAACTTGCTTAATGAATGATTGAAATACAAAGTGCTAAAATCCTAACAAAATAATTTCTTCAAGTGTTGGGCGTTCCAAGGGTGTTTCTCTTCATTTCCGTCTGCGTCCTCCAATTCGTAGAATCTTGGTTTAATTATTTTGGTGATTTTATACGGTCTTTCCCACCTAATTCTCAACTTTCCTGCATTCTTCTCTACCTGTGTGGGGAAGACTTCCCGTAATACCAGCTCCCCTTCATTGAAACGTTGCTACTTGATTTTCTTGTTGTAGAATCAAGCTGTGACATTATGGTAATTTTGTAGCCTTATGGTTGCTTGGTCTCTCCTCTCATCGACTGTATCGGTGATGTCTATGAGCATCTGGTCATTTTGATCCGTGTTCTGGGATGCTAACTCGCGTCTGAGGCTTGGGACTTCGGTCTCAGCTGGTATTACTGTCTCGGTATCGTATACTAAAGCAAACGATAAGTCGTTGGTACCCTTCCTGGGAGTTGTCTGATAGGAACAGAGTACCCCTTCCAACTCTTTGGCCCATCTCCCCTTTTTTGCGTCTAGTCTTTTCTTTAAATCGTCCAAATTTGTCTTGTTTGCGGCCTCATCCTGGCCGTTAGCTTGTGGGTAATACAGAGTTGAGAAAGTTAGGTTTGTTCTCATTCTTTCACAAAAATCCTTGAACCTATTGAAGGTGAATTGAGGGCCTTTGTCAGTGTGAATTTCGTAGGGAACTTAGTGGCAACATATTATGTTCTTCCAGATGAAAGACTCTACGTTTTCTGGTTTGATCTTGGCGAATGAATCAACCTCTATCCATTTAGAAAAAAGTCTGGTAGGACGAGGAGGAATCGTTTCTGCTTCGAGCTGTGTATAAGACCACTTACGTCCTTTGACCATCGCATGAAGGGGTACGGTGTTGTAATGGATTGCATCTCCTCAGTGGGTCTGTATATCAATGGTGCATGTTTTTGGCATTTTTCGCATTTCAGGGCGTGTTGTTCGCAGTTTTTGATTATGGTCGGCCAATAATAGTCATATCATATTATTTTGAATGCCAATGCTCTGCCACCTGAATGATTTTTGCATGCTCTGTCATGGACTTCCCTTATGATCTTCTTTATCTCATGCCCGAATATGCACTTCAGTAGTGGGCCACGCACGCTTCATTTGTAAAGGTTTCCATCCAACTGAGTGTATCTCGTAATTTTGGCTTTGAGTTTCCTACTGTCCCATTTATTTAGCGGTAGGATCCCATCCGTGATGTACGCAAGTATTTCTATCCTCCAATCTATCTCCACCTCAACCTCATATGTTTCCATCGGGACCTCATCTTCTTCAACATCCTCGGGGTCTAGATTGGTGTTGTAATCTTCAATTGTCTCTTGTATTACGCAGGTGGCTTTGGTGATGGAGATATTTGGTTTATTGATAGTCTCAACCGGTATGACCCTGGTCATTTGAGGGTCCGTAGTTGATGCCAGCACGGCTAGGGCGTCAGCGGGTATGTTCTCTCCTCTGAGGATCTTTACCAGGTCGAAGTCCACAAATTCATGGCAGAGTGTCTTTACTATGTCGAGGTACACTTCCATTCTATCGTCCCTTGTTTCGTATTCCCCGCTAAATTGATTTGCAACCAACTGGGAGTCGCAATAGGCGCTAACCCGTTTGGCCCCAAATGCCATTGCCAGTCGCATGCCAGCAATTATTGCTTCGTACTTGGATTCGTTGTTCGACGCGACAAAGTTTAGTCGGAATGATTGCTCGATCATCTCCCTAGTTAGGGAAATTAATCATACTCTTACTCCGGAGCCGTGTTTCAAGCTCGCTCCGTCTACGTACAGGGACCACTTCGCTTCATTGGGTTTTATTGCTGCATTCATCTCGGGTGGTAGCTCTATCAGGAAATCTGCTAAGACTTGGACTTCGCACATGTTCTACTTTTGAATTCTATGTCGTGCTCGCTGAGCTCGACAGCCCATTAGGAAAGTCTTCCCGAGTAGTTAGGATTGTGTAGAATCGTGCACAACGACTGATTTGAGTATACAACAATTGATTGTGATTGGAAGTAGGATCGCTGTTTTCTTGCGGAGTGCACTACTGCCAGAGCCAAGTTTTCTATTGTTGGGTATATAGTCTCCGCATCGTCTAGGATTTTGCTGAGGTAGAAGATCAGCTTTTGGTCGCCCAACTCCTCGCGTACAAGGACATAACTGATCATGTAAGGCGAGACCGGGATGTAAAGATATAGGGTTTCCCCTTCTTGTGGCTTTGAAAGGATAGGCGGCGTTATCAATAGGTTTTCAAGTCCTTGAACGCCAACTCGCATTCTTTGTTCCATGTGAATTTTTTGTTTCTATTGAGAAGGTTATAGAACGGAACGCATTTGTCTGTTGACTTTGATATGAACCTGGTCAAGGCGGCTATGCGTCCGGTCAGCCTTGGTACTTCTCTCGTGTTTTTGGGTGATGGCATCCTTAATAGTGCGTTGATTTGCTTGGGGTTTCGTTCGATGCCCCTCTTGGTCACCAAGTAGCCGAGGAATCCTCCTGAAGTTACTGCGAAAGTGGATTTAGCCAGGTTTAGCTTCATCCCGTAAGTGTTCAGTATTTGGAAGCATGTGCGTAGGTCGCCGCATGGTTGTCTTCATCGGAAGAGTTGACGAGCATATCGTCTATATAGACTTTCATTATCTTGCCGATTTGTTCCGAGAACATTATATTTACTAGGCGTTGATAATTTGCCCTGGCGTTTTTCAAGCCGAAGGGCATCACCTTATAGCAATAAATGCCTTTATTCATAGTGAAAGCGGTTTTCTCCCTGTCATCAAGGTGCATGAGTATTTGGTTATAGCTTGAGAATGCGTCCATGAATGAGAGCAACTTGCAACCAGTTGTGGCTTCAACGAGCTGGTCTATGTTGTGCAGCGGGAAACTGTCTTTGGGGCATTCTTTGCTCAGGTCGGTGAAATCTATACACACTCCCCATTTTCCATTCTTTTTCTTGACCACCACGGGATTCGCCAACCATTATGGATATTTCACCTTGGTGATTGATCCTGCACCTAGCAATTTCTCCACCTCGTCTCTGACCGTCTGAGCTTGTTTGGCTCCCAACTTGCGCTTTTTCTACTTAACTGGCTTGTACATCGAGTCTGCGTTCAGTTCATGGAACATGATGTATAAACTTATTCGCGACATATCTGTCATGTTCCATGCGAAAGTGTGTTTGTTTTCTTTGAGTAAAAGAATTAGCTCCTCCTTCAAATCTTTTTAAAGCTTTGATCCAATGCCGACGCAGCACTCTGGGTATTCTAGGTAGATGCAGTGCTGCATCACCTCGTCGAGTTTAGGTTCCTTGTATACTGGCTCCACAGGTGGGATTGGCTCCCCGATATGTAATTTCTATAAATTCCTTTCCCTAAGTTTGAGCTCAGCTAAGTAATAGGCTCAGATCGATCTTTGTCTTCCCCTGATTGTCTTAATCGCTTCTTTGGTGGGGAATTTGACGCATTGATGGTAAGTGGATGGGACGGCCTTCATTGCATTGATCCAAGGCGTTCCTAAGATCGCATTGTATATCGCTGGTCTATCTATTACCATGAACTCAATCATCCTCGATACTCCTGCTGTGTGCATGAGTAATTTGATTGTCCCAATATTCATGGAGGTCTCGCTTGTGAAACCAGTTAATGGTGTTGGAGGTCCCTCGATCCGAGTCAAGTTTATGTCCATTTTTGTCAAGGTTTCTTTGAAAATCAAGTCTACCGAGCTCCCAGTATCTAAGAGCGCCCTTGCAATCTCATATCCATCTAGGATTAGGTCGATGACCAGTGGGTCAGCGTGAGGTATATCGAGTCCTGTCGTGTCCATTTCGTCGAAGGCTATAGGTTCCCCTGCCTCTGGGGGCTTGACTTGCCATTTCTCGCATGAAGCCGCCCTGTGTCTGTAGGCTTTGATTGGTCTCACCGAGTTGAGGCCGAATTGGTGGTTCCCCATGATCATGTTAATCTGTTTTTTGAATGGTGAGGTTGGAGCAATCTGAGGTAAATCTTCCCGAGTCCGCTTTGGGGGTTGGTCTCCTCATTCTTGTCGTCCCTCTCCGGCTGGGGACCCGCAGCTTTCACCTTGCTAGGTTCTCCGGATTGGTATTTGTTGTAGAGGAAGGATTTAGAGCTCCTGCATTCTTCGGTGGAGTGGCCGTCTTAGTTGTGATAATCGCAATGTTTCTTGACGCTCCCTTGCTCCTCAGATTGTTTCCATTGGTTCCAAGGTCAACCTTTAGGTATTCCGGCAAAAAAAGGCTTGGTTCCCTACTGGGGAATTTCGTTTTGGGACAGCTGTCTGGTTGGCGGGATTTTTCTCTCGGCTTCTCTTCCGCATTTCTATAAACTTTTCTTCTCTTCGCGCAAATACTTTCCTTCGGTGCAATGTGTCGTCGATTGTAGCTGGGGGTTCAATATTAGATCTTTCCAGAATTCAAATTCTTCCTAGACCGCGTTTTTGAGGGCAGCATTGTCAGTGACCACTACCCGGGATATTACCTCTTTAAATATGTCGATGAATTGTCGGAGGGTTCGTTAGGGCCCTGAGTCATGCTCCACATATTTGCGTCTGAGATGTCTCGCTCGATATATACTGAATAATGCTTCAAGAACATCAAGCTAATTTGGTTGAAGCTGTGGATCGATCCCTTAGGTAGTCGAGAGAACCAGGTGAGTGCTGGAACCTGAAGATGCTCGCTGAAGAGTTGGCAGTAACCCGCATCTTTTTCATGCTCGTCGAACTGCGCTCGCCCGACTGCGATATAGAAAGCGGTCATATATGCACTAGAATATGTCTTTCCTTCATAGTAAGGGATTTTGATTTTCCCCAGGTTCCACACCTTGGCATTTTTTATGTGTGGGGCATAAGGGATAAGAAGTGTCTCCTCCATTAATCGGTCTAGCTCGGGTGCTGAACTGATGGCCTGGTCGACTCTGGAGTTCATTTTTCGGACGGAAACCTGAAGGGAGTTTTTCATCTCCTGGATTTTCATGATCAAGCGCTGGGATTGCTTCCCGGATCGGGAAGGCGGGGTGCGGTAACCCTCCTCGTCCCATTCAGAATAGTACTCGGGGTTTCCTAATTGATCGGTTCGATCCTCTTCATCATCCGAGCCCTCAGGGGTCACAATGCGACTTGGCTTCTCGAGGTTGTCATTGGATTGGTCGTCTTTCGAGTTGGATTGCTCCCTTTCGAGATCATCATTTGGAGGATTTTCAGCCGAGGTCTTCAATTGATTGGTCGTCTTTCGAGTTGGATTGCTCCCTTTCGAGGTCGTCATTTGGCAAAGTTTCGGTGAAATGAAGATGGCTTTCGTGCGTTCTACCTAAGCTTGGGGTTGGGGTAAAGTGCAACCTCCTGGAATGTTCTTCTGAGATGGGATATCGCCGCGAGGAGGTCCTTTTTGGATGGCGTTGTAAAGAGATCACCCGGTCGTGGCGTTTGGTAATCGCCTTACTTTGGTCTGTGAACTCCTTCGCCATTTTATTGAGCCAATCAAGCAAGGATCTATTCAGAGCGTCTTGTGTCTCCAGTCTCTCTGACATGGATTGTACGGACTGGCGAAGTGCCTGGATTGTGCTGGTATATCTGTCTAGTTGTGTTGATGCGTTATCAGCCATGAAAATGTTGGATCTGACTGCGGTTTTCCTTTTGTGTCAAAGAACCTAAAATTCTCCATAGACGGCGCCACTTTGTGAATGTTAGAATCCGCAATATGATTTTGTCAACTTAATCTTAATGAAGAATTTGATTGTTCTTGTTTAATAAGAAAAAAGACGCAACACAAATTAATATTGAAATAGATTTTATTGACTTGAATTAATGAATACACTTTCGATTTTAGCTATGGATGATTAAAATTCTCTCTTTTTCCCAAAATATTCTCTTCTTCTCCTTCCTCCTTTTATAGTCCTCTCCACTTAGTTAGGGTTGTTCCGATCTTCTCGGCCTGTTTCTACCTTTTATCTCGGCGAATTCCCACTAATCCAGAATCACCTGGACTTGGTCTCCACTTGCTCGTCCTGCGCTTGTGTCCTTCCCAATCTGAATGTGTCATGAGTGTTCGCATGCCTCTCTATCATAATCACGTGGACGGTTTATTCAGTCAACCCTTTTGTGCTTAATGCGTACTGGGTCAACTCTTGAAGGATGATACTAGTTGAGGCGAAATCCTGCGGAGGGGGTTTCGACACCAACATATTACTCAATTCTCCTTTTATAATCCCAAATCTTCGTTGATTCTGCATTAACTTGGGTTTGAGATTCACACACATTAGCCTTTTTGCTATTACATATATGTTACAGCTCGAAGATTCTCTAAAGCTCTTGACATCCTCTTTTCAGGATCATGTATTGAGCTATAACATAGCTTGGTTTGTTCACTTTCCTTCTTTGTTATTCTATGTTGGAAAGAGCTGCATATTACTGGTTTGATGAAGCTTCTTCTGTTACCTAGGACTTGTTCTGTTGACTGAGATGGTTTTGGTGTAAATGAAACAGGTCATTGAGAATGCTTTTAACTCACCAATGAGCATCATTGTCCTTGTTGAAATAGAAAGGTTATCCCCGCTTTTTTCATTTCAATACTTGATTTAATAGTCTTATATTTCTTTGGCTCATTACTTATGTTTCTGATATCACAGATTGTTGGAGTACGTAGCAATTGAATATCTCTTCAATTGCTTTATATTGCAATTAACGAAGAAACACAAGTTTCAGAACGAGCTTGACTGTGGTATTTGGTTCACAAAGTGACAGTAAAGCTTGTTCCTTTTTAACATAGGTTCTAATTCTGTACGATTGTGTCTAAATCAGTTGTTTGGATCATGATCGAGTCTGGTTGTAATCTTGTTGGCCATGTCATATACTTAATACTTTTGTTGATTGGGTTTATCATCTCACTAGTTTGGAACATTAGTAAGTAAAACAAACCTTTTAACTTCAACATTTCTTTGTCTTTAATCCTGATTTTTCTTCTTAATAATGCAACAAAAACTGTTTTGCTTCCTCTGCTCTAGATCAGAGTGATTGTTGCATGGGCAAATTGTTGGGCTTTGTCCTTCACATACATATTTAATGTGCTTGGAGATTTATGGCGATATATAGTGTATTCCATGTAGTTTTGGCATATTTTCAGGTTTCTAGGTGTTTGAGACGTTTTGGAGCAAAAAGATGGATTTGTCCACAAAATGGATGCAAATTGGCATATGCAGATGCAGAATTCGACAGAAAAGTCAAACGTTTACCAGTTCTTGAAGATGTTCCTCTGAATCGATTTAGAAGCAATTTTGTCACAAGATAGCGACGTGAGTTATTTTTCATATGGAAGTGGATTGAGGTCAATCCATTGGAGCAATCAAAAGTTATGACGATTTTACTGAAGACTGGTCATGTTGTCTCTCAGAGGGATCGATCGATCCAAACCTCCTGGAAACTTACGTAAAAAGAGATCGATCGACCCCTGCACCCGAGGATCACTAAAAATCATCCAAAGTTATAATTTTGCCCTCAAGACTCATCAAAAATTTCCCTTATTGGTTTTAGTTTATTTTTCGTTAGTTTTAGAACTATAAAAGCCCTAGGCTTGATGTTATTTTCATCAATCACTTATTTTATTTCTCATAGCTTTTACATAGAGACAAATCCCATCTTTGTGTTCTTGGAGAAGATTATTTTTATACGATTGGTTTTTGAATATGTGTTCTTCTTTGATTATGCTTTGTGTTAACTTAGCTATGTCTGAGTAGTTCGCTTGTTAGGTTTTAGGGTTTTCCAGGGAAACCAGGTTAATTGTTAGTGTTTGATATAATGGATTGAAATTGTTAGGTTCTCAGTCTAAACTTGTTATTAATGCATGAATTAAATTGTCCATCTAGTTTATTGATTTTAGATTGATAAACATAAAGAGATTTGGTTTAGAGATCTGACCTAGTTTAGATGAGTAAGTGCCTTTGCTTGCGGGAGTATTGTCTTAGGGGCTTATGAACATATTGAATCTGAATTGAAAAGCATGTTTGAGTTATCTAAATACGGCGGAAGTTTGTCTTTAATGATTCGAACATAGGGATCTAATACTTCGGGAGGAGATTAGTCTAGCTTTTGTCTTTTGAGTTGGGAACTTTTTTCAAAAGAAAATCTTGCACGTTAACTTTGACCTTTAACCTGAATACCTGTGGAATTCCCTATCGCCTAGCGTTTTCCTTATTTGCTTTACAATCATTTGTACTTTATCGTTATTGCTAGCTTCTAATCAACACAATCTTTTAATTTTATTCCTAGCTTGATTCGATTTTAAACTAAGAGTCTTACATTCTTGGTCTCTATGGATTCGATCCCTCATATACTACTGCGTTTGTTGTGCACTTGCAGTGAATATATTTGGGTTAAAACCTAAGTGTATCAATTGTTTGGCGCCGTTGTCGGGGACCAATACAGTGCCTCTTAAGTTTTATGTAGAGTTTAGTCTAGGAATTTTTCTTTTTATAGTATTCAAGCTTTCTTTCTTCTTGATTTCGTTTTGATAGGTGCATGTCCAGAGGATCTGACAAATCCAAAGACTTGCTCAACCTCAATAACGCAGAATTCTCGAAGTTAGAACGATCAAACTCAATGGGTGACAATCGTCTAACCCATAATCACCCTCTGGTAGGTGACTTCAACAACCCCCACGCATTCCTTGGCAATATGAATGTCATTCGCCCTAACCCACCTCCTAGGCAATAATCACCATACTTCACCAACTCTTCACTATGGTTAGGCATAACCAATTCCATGGGTTAGCTTCTGAACATTCCATAGATCATGTCGACAACTTTGAAGATATATGCAGCACTATTCGACCCAATGGAGTTTCGAATGACTACTTATAGTGCACATTGTTTACTCATTCTCTAGCTGATAAGGCACTCAAATGGTTACAGTCTCTTCCAACAAACTCTATTCAGACTTGGGATGAATGTAAATCCAAGTTTCTCAGCCACTTCTACACCACCAACATGACCAATTCTCTGCGAAATATGATCTCTCAGTTTCAGAAAAGTCCTGTAGAATCCCTATGAATCATGGAAAAGATTCAAAGAGTACCTTCGTGATTGTCCTCACCATGGGTTCTCTAAGCTGAATTTGCTCAACATCTTTTACAAGGGTGTACACCATCAGTATCGACTCTCTTTGGATACTGCTAGCAATGGTAATTTCATGACCAAATCTGTTAGTGATGCCTATCAACTTATAGAGAACCTAGCTGCAAGCAACAATAACCATTACCCAGATTATGTAGGAGGATGAATGTAACTACTTATGAGAACCTTGAAATTTCAGAATTGAAAGGACAAGTTTCATAAATGAGAGGATTGCTCACTCAGCTTCTCAAGAATCTAAACCAGAAACATATGAGCTTTACTGAAAGTGCAGAAGCAACTTGTTTTTCTTTCCAAGACCAAGTTTACCCACCTCAACAGCATTATTTTGTGCAGAACTCCAACTCAGGCGGCTTTCAACAGAAATCTCAGCCTGTGTTTCAGCAAGCACCTCTACCACAAGTTCAACAAGAGAACGAGATGGAAGCCATACTCCAAAAGATACTGGAAGGTCAGCAACAAACTAAAAGAAACTTAAATGTCAAACTATACAGCATGTACAATGACTTGAACAACAAATTTGAGTAATTGTCCACTCATGTCAAGCATTTGGATACTCAAGTAGCTCAGACTTCATAATATGTAAAGAGACAAACTGGTGTTCTCCTTTGGAAATTCGAAGACAATCCAAAGGGCTACTACAAGTTAATAACCTCGGGTTTGGTTGCAAAAGTTGATGAATATGCAGAAAACGCATATCGAAAAAGTCGGAAAAAGATGCAGAAGAAGAGATCGATCGATCCCTTGACTCAGAAAATTCCAGACCTGTAAGATCGATCGATCCTTACTCTTAGATCGATCGATCCAGCTAAAACAGGAGCATCCAGAGAAAGGGGTCGATCGATCCATCATAGATCAATCAATCCATCGGTCCGAAACTCGAAAAAGATGAAATCGATCGATCCCTCCTCCCAGATTGCAGAAATTTCAAAATGAGTTTATAAACCGAAGATTCCTTACCCGGTTGATCCCAAAAATTCCAAAACTGACCTTGAGGATAATGAGATGATAGGTAAGCCACCAAATCCACTAAGAAGACTTCAAAAGATGCAAGTCCTGGAGAATTTGTAGTTCCTTATTTGATCAATGATGTGGAATTCAAGGACTCGCTCTGCGATACAGGTGCTAATGTTAGCGTCATGTCAAAAGCTGTTGCAGAGAAAGTGAGAATCTCAGGTATTAAACCATCTAAGACGCCTTTTTAGCTCGGTGATGATTCCACCATAACTTCTATTGGAATCATATTTGATCTACTAGTACAAGTTGGAGAATGTATAATTCCTATTTATTTCCATATCTTGGAGATAAATGGGGACTCAGATATGCCATTAGTTCTAGGTAGACCTTTCCTAGCATATGTAGGAGTTGTAGTTGGTATTCCTAATCAGCGTATCTCCCTTACCAAAGTGAAGAAAAGGTTTTTCTACCCAACAGTGCCTCCAAAAGGAGCATTTAGAATCACAATGGTTAAGGAAGGAAGGGTGGAGCATGAATCTCAGATCAAATCTAATCTTAGAGGTGAGATTACTGAAACCTTGCACAAAGAAGCTCAAATCTCAACAAAGAGTGCAATCCCAAAGGTCAAAACAAAGGAGAAAGTGAAAACTAAAAAAGATCAAAAAGGATCCTCAAGTGACTTTGATTCCTCAAACACTAGTTGGGGATGGAATTGAGTATAAGGTGAAGAGCAAAGGTACTTAAAAACCTTTCTAAAAGGTCAAATCCTTCTTTACCTTAGAGCTCAAAGACAAGGGAATTGATCTGGTGAAAGATTTGATGAGTAAAATTCTGAAACTGAAGATTCCAGATAATGGTGATTGTAGTGGAGCATCTTTTGATGCTGATCTAGCTCCAGCTTAGGAGGTAAGTTCGTCAAGATATTGATGTTAAACAAGCGCTGAGTGGGAGGCAAACCACTAATTGGTGTTTTAGATTAGTGATTTCGGTTTTGAGTCAGCTTGGTTTTAGTTGAGTAGCTTATTGATTTTTATTTTTGAGTTCTTTGTGATTGAGGAAAATATCAGGTTCTACCCGGAGGTTCATATTGATAATTCGGTGCACATATCTGTCGATCTAAAACCCCTGGAGAATAAATGTAAGCAGAGATCGATTGATCTCTATAAAGATTGATCGTTCTCCCTTTCAGGTAAGTTTCAAAATTTACTTCAAACTCTAGTCTTTCTTAATTCCTTTATTCTGGTCTTATTCCTTCTCATGGATTTATTTTCACACCGGGACGGTGTGAAGTAATTCTGTGGGATGGTATATAGTTACTAACCATGTTTTGTGTCTTTTTGGATGTTTCATCATTTTGGTGAAAATTTTCAAAATTTTTGTTTTTGATTTTGTCGAGTCTAGTCGAGTCAAAGGAACAATGACCAGAATCTGTGATGATTATTAGCCTAGTGTGGGTTTAGTATTGATTTCTATTTGATTACTGACTTAGATTAACTGTTGCATTTAGGATTGGAACCCCATTGTCTGATTTATATGCTTTTGAAAGTTCCGGTCTTTTGGATTGTTGATGATTTGATTCTAGCTCTATTTGGATATGATTTAAATTGATCTTAATTTCTCTTGCTTATGGTGTTGGTTATACTTTGAAAATCTAGGTACTTTTCTCTTCAGTTCTCTGTAAAAATGACAAGTTCTTTCAGTATGATTCAGATCCTTTCTCTCCCTCCCTTCCGAAAAGGAAAAAAACGGTACAGAAAAATGATTGAAAGCGTGATCTAGAAATCTGTAGTCAATCCTAGAAAAACCGTCTGCTAATAAAAAGAACATAAAAAGCGCATAAATGCGAAGAAAAAAAAGCAGAAAAAGGAAGTGAGAAAGGGGGGAAAAGGGTCAGGACTAGAAGTCGATTGATGTTATGTTTGGTATGGGCGCTTTGATAGAAAATGTATCTAAGCAAAAATGATCGATACTCCATAGGCAAGAACGCACTATTTTTACTTAACTGAATTTAGAGAGCTGGTTAAAATGATTTGATAGTTTGATTGATTTGAGATTTAGAGTATAAAGTATGTTGTTAGTTAGGTGGCGGTAAACGGTCTATTTGTAGTGGTTGTCTAGGATTATTATATGTTACTTTTTTATTTCTGAACTTAAGGTTGCTGAGATTCTGAGAGTTCATGTGGTCCTTTTCAAACCTCTTTTCTGGATTTGGTTTTTTCCTTACTTGAGGACAAGCAAAGGTTTAAGTCTGGGGAAGTTGATATCACTCGATTTTAATGCTTTATAGTGGGTATTTATACTTGATATTTGGCATTATCCGAGTGTTTTCCATGTATTTTTGGCATATTTTCAAGTTTCTATGTGTTCACTACAAGAAAAATTAGTATTGATAGCACTCCACGATAGCGCGAATTACTGGAG
>OVBE01006686.1:0-19484 GCA_900406425.1 Iberis pinnata | reverse complement strand
CAACTGGGAAAATTTGATGCCAAAAGTGATGAAGGAATCTTTTTGGGATACTCTGTTATCAGCACAGCCTACAGGGTATTTAATAAAAGAACCAAAACCGTGATGGAAACGGTGAATGTTGTATTTGATGATCTACAGCACACCTTTGAGGGGATCACAAGACTGGAACTATAAGTTGAAAAACAACCACATTCGTCAGATGATGTTGAAGATGATGAGAATATAGTGGAATCTGAGCAATCACAGGAAATAATTACNACATCGTAATCACTATGAAAAGGATGTAATTGGAAATGTGACTGATGGGAGAGTAACCAGAAAGAAGCAGATTAACTTTAGAGAAATGGTGGGGTACTCTTGTTTCGTACATCAATAGATCCAAAGACACATGTGGAAGCATTGCAAGATGAATACTAGATAGTGTCGATGCAAGAAGAGCTGGAGCAATTTACAAGAAGTGATGTATGGACCTTGGTTCCAAGACCTGAGAATGTGAATGTGGTAGGCACCAAATGGATATTCAAGAACAATATTGATGAAACTGGACATGTGGTACGCAACAAGGCAAGACTGGTAGCTCAAGGGTACTCCCAAATTGAAGGAATTGACTTTGATGAAACCTTCGCACCTATAGCACGTCTTGAATCCACTCGAAATCTAATTGGCATAGCATGTGTGATGGGGTTTAAGTTGCATCAAATGGACGTTAAAAGTGCTTTCTTAAAGGGGATCTTACAAGAAGAAGTGTTTGTGGAACAACCAAAGGGTTTTGAAGATGATAAAAAAACCTGAGTATGTGTACAAACTGAAGAAAGCGTTATATGGACTCAAACAGGCGCCTAGGGCCTGGTATGAAAGGCTGACAATCTTCTTGTTAGAGCAAGGATATATCAGAGGAAGTGTGAATAAAACCTTGTTTCATTATTCAAAAGATGGTGATATCTTGGTAGTTCAAATCTATGTGGATGACATAGTTTTTGGGTCTACTAACTCATCACTTGTGCTTAATTTTGTCCAGTGTATGAAACAAGAATTCGAAATGAGTATGTGTGGTGAAGTAACATATTTTCTTGGATTGCAGGTTCAACAGAAAGATGATGGAGTGTTTATTTCACAAAGCACATATGCTAAGAACTTGGTGTCACGGTTTGGATTAGACACATGCAAGGTAGCCTGAACCCCAATGAGCACTACGTGTAAACTATCAAAAGATGAAGATGGTGAAGATGTAGATCAAAAGTTATATCGTGGTATTATTGGGAGTCTGTTGTATCTCACAGCAAGCAGACCTGATATCAGTCTTAGTGTGGGGGTGTGTGCCAGATATCAAGCTCAACCAAAGATGTCTCATCTCAAGGCTCTAAAGAGGATTGTGAAATATGTCAAAGGAACTTTAAATCTTGGGTTATACTACACTAAAGACAGCAACCCCAATCTTGCAGGGTATTGTGATGCTGACTGGGCAGGGAGCCTAGATGATAGAAGGAGTACTAGTGGTGGAGAAGTTTTTCTGAGTAACAACTTTATTGCTTGGTTAAGTCACAAACATAATTGTGTGTCATTGTCCACTGCTAAGGCTGAGTATATTGCCTTGGGGAGCTGTTGTACTCAGCTATTGTGGATGAAACAGATGAGCAATGACTATGGATATGCCATAGGCTCAATGATGATTCGCTGTGACAATCAAAGTGCGATTAATATTTCAAAAATCCTGTGCAGCATTCACGAACAAAGCACATTGATATAAGGCACCATTTTATAAGAGAACGGGCAGAGGACAAAGTTGTGATGATAGAACATGTGAGCACAGAACTTCAACTCGCTGACATCTTTACCAAACCATTGGATTTCAATAGATTTGTGGATCTTCGCAAGTCTATTGGGGTCTGTGAACTTCAAACTTCAACACTGCACCACTGAGGTATGATTGGACTCACAATATGATAAAGGTTCTAGCTAACTAACTTGATGAACAGCGGAAAAGAGCTGCATGTCATGTTGTCATGTATGATCACTCGTACAGTTGAGATTATCACAAGGAGATCAAAGAGCTGAGGGTATCACACATATGTGTTTAATATAAAATAAAAAAATGTGTGTGTTGAGGATCTACCAACATTCTTTCATCTTGAGCATTTGACAAGTCAAATGATGATGCTCAATCTTGTGCTTACCCAAAGGAAATTCCAGCTGCCTTGTGTCTCAGAAGGTTGAAAAAGAGTGTATTGTTGGATTAAGGCATGCCAGAGTGAAAGACTAGCCTCTGTTATAAACTCATCTCGTATCCAATGTTGTGAATCCTGGTCTGTCTCATGTGCACCACCCATTGTCTGGTGGTTTGGTAGATGTTGTGCACAGCTTTTTATTGCTCTGAAATCTATTTATCCTCATGGTCTCTCTAGTTTCTTGATATAATAAGTGGTTGCCTAATATTCTTGTGTGTTGTAAAAATGTGTCGCTCACAAGAAACAATGTCCCTAACAAGAGAATAATATTTGTCACGGTGTTTTGGTTCAAAAAGGGGGTTTGTGGTCTATGTCTGGGCCTATGCTCATTTTTCTGTGGACACAAAAGCTGGCCCATCTGGCCCATGTGGCCCATCTTGGTTTTACTCGCCTAAAGGCGCGAAGATGACTCTTCGGTTCTAGGGTTATCTCAGACTTGAACAGTCGCGACTCTCCAAGTCTCTATAAAACCTATTCTTTTGGCCCTAATTTCACAAGTCACTTGGCATAATGAACAGATTTCTCTCGGGAATTTCATGGTTGGTTGCTCACTCCTCCGTAATGTCTGTCTCTGATTCCTCTTCCCGACAGTCGTTTCAGTCTCAAGGACCTCTAGATGTCACTGCACCTGTCACATCACCAGAAGCAACCCTTGATTTCCGCACATTACCTCTGGTTCTCTATGCTAAGCAGACTCTTGTGCCGCCTTCTGATACAGTGATTTCTCCTCTGGTGTCACCGATGCCTGCGTTCCACACTCCATCTGTTCATGTTGCACCTGAAATTCCGTCTTCTGTGCCTTCTCATGTGCATGCACCAAGTCCAAGTGTTCCTGTCACTCGACCCAAGAGGCGCGTCACTACTTCTGGTAACACATCTCGGCGCACCCGTACTCGCACTCGTGGTGCTCCTTCCTCGACTCAACCAATAATGGATCTGACTCGGTTCTTCTCAGCCCAAGCACAAGACAGATACGATATTTTTGCTACTATTACGCTCCTTGAAGAGCGCATGGTTGATTTGACGGTGCTTCCTCTGGTGATTGAACCTCTGCTTCATGATCTTGGATGTATGAGTACCCTCACTGGTCTCCCGGGGTATGTCAAGACTTTGGTATTTAAATTTTGGGCACATCTTCCTGCTGTTAAGACAACCTCATTGTCTATTCCGGTTTGGGTTTGCGGTCATCAGTACACTATGTCGCCTACTACGGTTAATCAGGCCTTTGGTCTCCCGGATATTGATGACAAGGCGAGTGAAGCTGTTGGTTTGGCTGTTGCTGATGATGATCTCTCTAGCTTTCTCTCTGATGGTCGCATGCGTAACTGGGTCACTCTGCGTATCACTCAGTTTTCTCCTGACAAGTCTGCATTGTACAAAATTTGTTGTCACAATCGGCTGCCTACAAAGAATGCGACTTATATGTGTCGCACTCGGGCTCGTCTGCTCTATCGGATATATCAAAAGCTCCCTATCAATTTTGGTCGGCTTGCCTTCTCTCTGATTGTGCATCGCATCTATGAACCTGCTAGCAAGTACTATCTTCCATTTCCCTCTCTAGTGTATCGAATTCTGTCATGTCAACGACATGTATCTCTCACTCATGGTGAAGTACTGGTCATTGTTCCTATTTACAAGATGGATCCTCGTCTCAGCACACCACAGGCTTCGGGGGAGCCTTTGCGCAAAGCAATGTTGGCTGCTATTCAACTGTTACAACAGGCACTTGCAGGTAAGTATCTTTGTCTTGTTTGCTGTTTCTTCATGTCTTACTGGATATTTTTGATTAAGTTCTGCTACCAAGCAGGGGGAGAACAGGAGGAGGCGGATCAAGTACCACAAGTAGAAGATGAAGCAGATTTTAAAATTCTGAATTAATATGAATATTTCTGTTATGTTTATGCGTTTCGGTTTATGTTGGGTGACATACAAACTGTTTATTTTTGGTCAGCCTTTATGGTTGTAATATTTTGAACATGGTTGTCTGGATATTTTGGCATTAACATAACAGTTTATGACTATTCGTGTATGTGTGTGTATCTTGGATGTTTGCTTTGTGTTTGCATTTTGTTTGTACACAGTATCACTAAGGAGGTGCTTGGTTATCAAACTGAATAAAAAAGGGGGAGATTGAAAGGGACATGAAGATATGAACCAGTCAAGGATAAAGCAAAGGCGGTTTAAAGAGATGCGGTTAAGATTAAAGTGGTCTAAACAAGAAAAGGAAAGCTGAGGTGCTGACAAGGAAAAAGGAAGTTTACGAGTTTGAAGAAAAAAAGGAACTTATGGAGTTTTGGAAATACTGTTAGGATTAGAATGTTATTTAAAGGCTCAAAAGTGTAGAGAAAGTTTAACACTTTTGAGCCGCAAGTTTTTAGGGCAATTGGTGAGAGTTGAGTTTTGTTCAAGAGATTTTAGATCTTGTGAGAAAGAACAGTTTGGGGTTTGGGTTAGTTTTAAGCTAATAAGGTTATTGTGTTGTAATAACTTATTAAACAAGTTAAATAAATAAAGACTTGTGTGCTTAATAATCGTTTAATCTTAAATTAGTTGTATTTGTGTGTTCTACCAATCTTTCAAACTCGTTAATTTTCTTGTGTCATTTACTTATTGCTTATTGAAACACACGAGTAATATAAGTAGAGAGAAATCAGTTAGTTACTATCTTTACAAAAGCTGGTCTGAAGATTTACAAAGTGTTCAAAGGTTCTTTTTTCAATCTGTTCTAACTCTCACATTAATAAAACTGAAATAAATGCCTTTTGGACAAAGAAAAGAGTAAATATTAGAATTGGCTTTGAGATAAATCTTACTCAGATTAAAAGTAGCTACTTTGTGTGGAGTAATTTGACATATACTCATGAATTAAGTATTCACATTTTCTAATAATACTTTTTGTAGACATGTAGTTACTTATTCAAAGTTATATAAACAAACCTTTGTTGACCTTGAGGGCCAATAATACGACCTTCGACTTGGTCACTAACTCATTTGCGTATGCCACGCCGAAGAGAGTAACATCATACACAATTGTCAGCTTGGATAAAAAGTTATTAAAAGAAGTCAACTACAGAACCTTAATTGTGCAAATCATAGATGTTATGTTATGATATTTTCATGTAGGTTGTCAGGTTTTCATGTATATTAGTAATATCTTTCTAAAAATATCAGTTATAGTTATAAATTTATAATAACACCGGTATAATGAAATTTTAGAAAATTATATAATTTAATTTGCTTGATAATCAAGTAAAATGTTCTTTTTCCATCACAATTAAGAAAATTTCAAATGCGTATAACGTATATTTTTCCACATCTAAGATCAAATAGCCATAAGTTTTTGACCTAAGAGATTTTTTATATAAAATATCATCAAAACTAGTTTGTGGAATAAATATATTATATATTTTTATGGTCATTTTCAAAATTATCACCAAAAACTAGGTTTATTCTAAAAATACCATTTTTTATAAAAATACCACAAAAATGTTTTTGTTCTAAAAATACCACAAAATTTGAAATAGCTTTAAAACTTCAAATTTATACCTTACAACCCTAAAACCAAACCATCCCCTTCAAAACTAAACTCTAAACTTTATTTAGTGAACCCAAACCTAAAATTTTAAATCATAAATTCTTAAAATTCTCTTTTTATGTTTGTGGAATTTTTAGAACATTTGAGAGTGTGTGGTATTTTGAACTTTTGGAAGTGCGGTAGTTTTGAAATTTGAACTTATTTTGATGGTGTGTTAAGGAATTCCTCTATTTTTAATTCTTTGAAAATATTATAAAATATTATTTTCAAAAATATAACAAACATAAAAAAAAATTTAAGAGTTTGAAATTTTATTTGGATATGATTTTACTAAATAGAAGTTACAATTAATAGGATAACTTTTTTAGGGAGAATTAACTAAAAAGAGTTTTCTCTTATGTTTGTTGAATTAAATCTTTATTACACAAGTTCGTATTAGTTTTATTTTACTCTTCATAATACATACTTATTTTAACAAATATTTCGTTATTTACTTATTTATTCATAAAATGATCATTCTAGAGTGGATTGATTGTTCTATTTTATTTATTAACAATAAGTGAAATTTTATTTAAAAATTCAAAAAAACAAGGTAGGATAGAAAATTTGTTCCATATACATATTCTAGAATTGATATTTTATATAGTATATTTTCTGGTAACCAAGATAAAATATTCTAGAACAAGTGGTCTAGAAAGATATAATAGAAAATTATTTATAAAACACGTCGTATTCTAGAACACGTCTTCTTCCTAAAATTACACATCGATCATATCAAAACATTATACTTTGTTACAAAAGCTACTTCGAATCTAAGAGATCATCTCATGAAATTATAAAATTAAGAAAATAACAATTCACGGTGTCGCTTATGTGATAGATAAATAAGTAACAAATAGCTTACATAATAAAAACTTAACAATGTCACAAAATTTATACTTTTATTCACTTTCTGCCCTTGAAAATCCAACTGGTAAAAACGAAGAGAAATAATTTTCACATATGAATTTTGATACTGGTTTTTTATATATATGTGCATAAAGATAAATAGATATGGAAGAAGAAGAAGAAAAATAATTAATTAATATATATTATTAAACAAAAATAAGAAGAAAAAAAACATTTAAGCATAAATTAAATTAAATAAAAAGGTTAATTGTACACTGAGAAAAAAATTCATTTTAGCTAACTTTTTTATTTTGTTTTTTATAACACATACTTTGTATTTTTCCCTTGACGATATTTTTAGGAAAAAATGGTCCGAGGAGAGGGAAGCGACTAGCTCTCTTTTGTAGTTTTCCGTTTCTTTAAGGCGGGTGATTTCGGCTCTTCAATCGGCGATTATGAGCAACGTTACCGGCGATCGCTCTGACGACGGCCTTGCCACCGCTGTCGCACTCTCCGGCTCTACAGCCGTCCAGAGTTGTCCTCCAACTGATCGTCCCGTTCGCGTCTACGCCGATGGGATCTACGATCTTTTCCACTTTGGTCACGCTCGATCTCTCGAACAAGCCAAAAAATCGTCAGTGTTTCTCAATCCCTGGGAGACAATTTTGCTTAATTTGATTCGATTTTTCCCTGACATTAGCTAAAATTATGATGTCTAAGTAATTTTTGTATGTGGTCCATTGAGTCGTGTTCCTTGTAACTCGTCTAGAGAAATCTTCCTTATTAGATAGCTTCGGTTATAGTTGTTCTTTGTTGATTGAATTTACTGCCAAAATCTGTTATGTGCAAGCCGTTGTGGCGTTTTCTTACGGTGTATGATATGGTTTTGCCATTTCTTTACCGATCAAGCAGGTTTCCAAACACTTATCTTCTTGTTGGATGTTGTAACGATGAAATTACCCATAAGTTCAAGGGAAGGACTGTAATGACTGCAGAAGAGCGATATGAATCTCTTCGGCATTGCAAGTAATTTTCTTCACCTATGTTGTGTTTTTTATGTGTAGCAGCAACAACAGAATTGGCAAAAAGTGGAATCTAACACACGTTTTTTAATTATACAGGTGGGTAGATGAAGTCATCCCAGATGCACCATGGGTGATCAACCAAGAGTTTCTTGACAGCCACCAGATTGACTATGTAGCCCATGATTCTCTTCCGTAAGAACATGTGTCTTTTGTGCTACTCTTGATTCAGTTTGAATAATGATGGAAATTTAAGTTTTCATCTCATACTACCTTCTTGTTAGTTATGCTCTTCCTGTAGAGATGATTCTAGAATTACAGTAACCATCTTTAAATTATATCATCCCCAGGTATGCTGACACCAGTGGAGCTGGAAAGGATGTTTATGAATTTGTGAGTCAGGAGATTTTTCATACACCTTCTTTTGGGACTTTCATATTCTTGTTTTAACTAAGCATTCGTTGCAGGTTAAAAAAGTTGGGAGGTTCAAGGAAACAATGCGAACTGAAGGGATATCGACCTCAGACATAATAATGAGAATAGTGAAAGATTACAACCAGTATGTCATGCGTAACCTGGATAGAGGATATTCAAGGGAAGATCTTGGGGTTAGCTATGTGAAGGTATGACATCATTTTCTTTGACCTCTTCTTTTTAGTTGTTTGGCAAATTTTTCACTCGAAGGAGACCTTTTTTTTGCAACTTGCAACAGGAAAAGAGACTTAGAGTTAATATGAGGCTAAAGAAACTCCAGGAGAGGGTCAAAAAACAACAAGAAAGAGTGGGAGAACAGGTATGTCTTCTCTAAACTTCAATTTGCTTAATTGATCTTCATAAGTCCATTGTTTTGGCTGTATTGAATTCTATTAATAAGCTGTTCATCATACGTTGACAAACTTACAAGGAGAATATTCAGTGAATTATAGAAAGTTAGAAACCACTGTCACCGTGTCAAGTCTGCAGTCCAGCTTCTCATAATTTAATTTCGTTCACTTCTTTAGGATTTACCACTCTGTTTGGGAAGTAGCCAGTACGCAGAAATCATCTCTTGCTTTTACTTGTTGTGATTATTGGATTTTATAATTTAGAAGTGATGCTTCTTATCTTGTGCCAGAATTTTAGGAATTCCATATGGATTTACTTCTTTTTGATGTGTAGTAGTAGTGTTAGGCGATATCAAGGTGGTGTAATTTTTTGGAATTTGAAAAGGATTTATGCCAGTTAATATTAAGTTGTTAATTGGTTTCATCCTTGTAGTTATAACCTGATTATGTAAATCTGGTGCCATGCGTTCTCTTGCTTTTGCTAGTAATATGATCTCTGATGACTAAGTTCATGCTATATATATATATCCATCTTAACTGAATAAGCTAATCCCACATTAGTGTCTTATAGGTAGGTTTCCAGTATCCTGCTCTGACTCCTTTGTTGAATTGGTTTTCCAGATCCAAACTGTAAAAATGCTGCGCAATGAGTGGGTAGAGAATGCAGATCGATGGGTGGCTGGTTTCCTTGAAATATTTGAAGAAGGTTGCCATAAGATGGTAAGTTAACTGTAACAACACATGCGTACTTATGACCTCATTAATAACTTGGATTAATAATGTGTATTAGGGAACTGCAATCAGAGACAGTATCCAAGAGAGGTTACTGAGACAAAGGTCCACAGACTTGCTGGAGAACGGTCTAGATGATGACACAGACGATCAGTTCTATGAAGACTACTTCGACCATGATATGGACACTGACGAGGATAGCGATGAAAAATACTATGATGAGGAGGAAGAAGTAAAAGAAGATAAAGCCGTTAAGATGGACACAAAGTAAGAATGCAGAAATTGAAGGTTAGTTAATTCATGACTACTTCTACAAAACTTCCTTAGCCTCTCACGGTCTTTTTTCTCTCGCTCTCTCTTTCAGTAAAAAGCATATAAATGATATATATAGTATAATATTTATCAATGTTAAGGAAGAAAGAGTGTATGATTGTGTGTATGTGTTGGAAAAACGAACGTGCGTGCTTGTCTTTTGTTGACGCATGTTTTCTCTTTGGATACTTCCTATTTTCTTTTGTTTTTTATTTTACTGAAAAATCCAATCAAGAATCTTGGATCGTTATAAGGTATTTGGACAGTATAAAGTTATACCAGATAATTCCTCTTGTTAACTATACTGTTGTATAAATGTGATGCTTGTGCTATATATATTGTAAAATTACTAGATTTTCCAGCCATCTTTGATCTATCAATTAGACTGCATGCTGACCGGTCCTGAGATTTTAAAATTTTCTGAAGGCCGCAATCTACAATGGAAAAATAAGTCAAAATTGTACAGTTTTTTAAAAAATAGACCGTTTTCTTAACTAAAATTTTTAAATCGAAAAAAGGGTCGCAAGCGCATGCTTGCTCTGCTTGGGCTAAGGACCGGTTCTGTATGCTTATGTACATCATATTATATTATTGGCCGAAAGTTCTATAAATTAATTTTGCCAAACAATTTATTTGTTACTGTACATCACATCTTACACATAATGGATATACGTACTCCCTTTGTTTTATACTATATGCAGTTTAAGGTTTCTATATATTAAATTTTAATTTTTTTTAAAAAAAACCACATTCCAAAACAAATCAACCAATAATAAATTATTTTGTAAAATATAAAGAGTTACAAAACATAAAAATACAATAAATTTTATATGGAATAGTGTAAAGTATAATTATTTTGATACAAAATTTTTTTCCTAAAACTATAATCATTATAAAACAGATGGCGTATTTGTAATTGAAATACTCAAAGTTATATAAGGCATGAGTTAGAACTAGGCTTTTCGGTATTCGGTTCGGTTTCGGGTTGGTAGGCAAACGAGATTCAAAATCATAAGTTGAATATTTTATCTTTTTGGTTCTATAACTTATCTTATCAATGAATGACAAAACAAAACAAAAAAAAATATTATCACAATTTTATAAAGATATCATATACTACAATATACACGCATTCATGACTTCCAAATGAACCTTTCTTCTTCTTTCCATCAGCAACCACACAAAAAAAACCCTAATTATCAAAAAGATAGATACTGAAGAACCTGAAACTCTTACTTTTCTTATTCTTGTCCATCTCTATTGTCATCATCGCCGTCGAAGCTGCCGAAGGTCATTCGCACGGGAAACCGCAATGCGAATGCTCACACGACGACGACCACCAAAACAAAGCCGGAGCTCTCAAATACAAAATAGCCGCCATTCCTTCCGTTCTAGTCGCCGGAGTAATCGGAGTTCTTTTCCCTTTGTTAGGCAAAGTCTTCTCTTTTTTGCGCCCCGAAACACCTTTCTTCTTCATCACGAAAGCTTTCGCCGCGGGAGTAATTCTAGCCACCGGATTTATGCATGTATTGCCTGAGGCTTACGAAATGCTTAATTCGCCGTGTCTGGAGTCAGAAGCGTGGGAATTTCCGTTCACTGGATTTATTGCGATGGTTGCAGCGATATTGGCACTATCTGTGGATACATTTGCCACTTCGAGTTTCTATAAATCGCATTGTAAAGCTTCAAAGATAATCGCTGATGGAGAATACGGCGAGTCCTCCGTTGACTCCGATAAGGTCCAAATTCTCCGGACTAGAGTTATTGCACAGGTTTGTTGAGCTCCACGTTTAACAACAACCATAGCAATTACTATGTTTTTTCGTTTTTTTTTTAAATTGGAATATTTTAATTTAGCAAGATTAAAGAAATTAACGAATTGATAGAGGAACATGGTTTCTTTAAAATTTTAATTGTACATTCAAAACGTTGACATTTTAAAGATTATAAAGGATGGGAAAACACACATTTAATTCCCCATGTATCAAAAAAATGCAGATTAATTCATCAACTTCTGATTTAACAAAATAATTCCTCAAATGTGTGTTGATTTTACAAATTATTACCTGAAATAGTCAATGTTAAAAAAGTTAATGGGAAAATTAAAAACTTTAAGTAAAAATGTTCATTTAATCCCAACTTTTCCGAAAACGCATAATAATTCCTCAACTTTTCAAAAACTGAACATTAATTCCTCAATTTTTTGAAAAATATAAATTAATTCCTCAACTATTAACTTTAACAAAATAATTTCCTAATTATGTGTTTACTTTGTAAATAAATTCTGAATGATTAAGTAGAATATTTAACATGCTTAATTGAATTTGTAACTTAAAATTTTAATTATGTAATTTATTTTATTTGTATATTGAAAAGCATTTTATACTAAATAAAATTTCAAATAAATATATACTATTCACATAATTATCTAGTATATGAATTAATGATTTAATTATAGATTATCAAATTATAAATGTAGTAATATACTATATTTTAAAAATATTATAATAATCACCTATCATCATAACGTAATAATATACATGCACCATCTTAAATTTTATTTTTATTATAAACTATTTTAGATGTGTTTTATTAAAAAATTTAAAACTCTTATTTAATAAAATAAATATTCTTAAGCCATAATAATATGTTTATTTTATATATTTTATCATAATAATATGATTTATTCTATTTATTTTTAAAAATAAATTCTATCTAAGTAAAAGTTCTTAATACTTTCACAAATGACTTAAGAAAGTTTATTTTATAAGATAATCATTTTTATGATGGTGCATTTATATTATTACGTCATTTTGATAAATGATTATTATAATATTTTAGAAAATATAGCATATTACTACATTTGTAATTTGATATACTATAAATAAATCATTAACAATATTATTACAATCATATACTACATAAAATATGTATGTAGTATATATATATATATATATATGTAATTTTATTTAGTCTAAATATTCTATTTAATCATTTACTACAAATTATAAATAATATTAACCATGTTAAATATTTATTTAGTCATTTAAAAAATATTTAAAATTTTAATATATAATTGAGGGATATTTTGTTAAAGTCAATAGTTGAGTAATTAATTTGTATTTTTTGAAAAGTTGAGGAATTAATCTGCGTTATCTGAATAATTGAAGAATTAATTTGCGTTTTCAAAAAAGTTGGAGAATTAAATGAACGTTTTTATTGCATTTAACGGTTTTTTGATTTCCCGGTTAACTTTTTTAATGTTGACTATTTCAAGTACTAATTTGCAATGTCAACACACACTTAAAAATTTTATATTGTTAAGTCATAAGTTGGAGAATTAATCTGATTTTTCTGATAGTTTGGTATATCAAAGAACAAAATAATATGCGTTTTTTGGTTAAAACAAATACTAATAAGGTGAGGTACTATCTAATGCATGCATAGATATATAAATTTCGACATTAATCATTATGTCTCTCCGACGAAAAGGATCTACAAGTTCATGCATTTGTGAGAGTTCATTATTGTCGACGTAAGTAAATTAGATTCGAACTATGTGAAAATTGATTCTCTAGATAATTAACGATCAAATGTTTTATTGTGTGCCGAAATTCTATAAAATAATTATTCATATGGTTAGCTTAATTATAACATAATTAAATGGCATAGTCCACTATTTGAAAATGCATTGATATTCATGTGTGTGTGTTTTTTCTACTTTTGAACTGAAAATAGGTATTGGAGTTGGGAATATTAGTACATTCGGTGGTAATAGGAATATCATTGGGAGCATCACAGAGTCCAGAAGCTGCAAAAGCTCTTTTTATTGCCTTAATGTTTCATCAATGCTTCGAAGGTCTTGGCCTTGGTGGTTGTATTGCTCAGGTACCTACCTACCTACCTACCTACTTTTTATTTTCTACCTTATAACAGTTTACAACAAATTATCAGTTTATGATTTTGTGTTGCAGGGAAAATTCAAGTGTTTGTCAATAACAATAATGTCGACATTCTTTGCGATAACAACTCCAATAGGTATCGTTGTCGGAATGGGAATATCAAATTATTACGATGAATCTTCTCAAACGGCTTTGATCGTTCAGGGAGTATTGAACGCTGCATCGGCAGGTATTCTCATCTACATGTCTCTCGTGGACCTTCTCGCAGCAGATTTCATGCACCCTAAGATGCAATCTAATACTGGGCTTCAAATTATGGCCCATATTGCTCTCCTTATTGGTGCTGGTCTCATGTCTTTATTAGCTAAATGGGCCTGATAACTTCTACATCGAATATTTCCAGTTTCGGTATGGTTTTAAAGAAAAAGATTTCTTTATATTGTATTCAAATTATTTCTTTTTAATATCCCCTTTTAAAATTTCAGTTAGTCTCTGTTTTTCCCCCCACTTCAATTATTTTATGTAAGAGGTATATTCTCAAACACATATTTTAATTGAGTCGATGACCCAAGCCAAATAAATCTCTGCATGGTCGACAACCTAGATCAACTTCTCGTCGTCTCATTGATGACCCGTCATGTGGATGTCTGCATAGTCGATCACCCAAATCATCTCTATGCTACCTCATCGACGATCCAAGACCAAAAGTCATTCGCGTAGTCGACTCCCCAAACTGACACGTAGATCATTTCATCAGAACCACCAGCAAACTCTCGGCTATTGTATTAAGACCCCTTTCAACTGAAGAATTGTCTCGTCAAGACTCCTCTCAACTGAAGAATCACCTCGTCAAGTCCCCTCTCGACGGAAGAATCACCTCGTCAAGAACCCTCTCGTCTAAAGAAGCGCCTCATCCAAACCAACCCCTCTCGTCAGAGACTGCAAGCTCCTCACTTAATATTCATCTTAGCACCAATACAACCCGTAAAAAGATCATAGCCGACCCTCATTCAAGAAAAATGACTAATCAACTTAGCTAAAGAGGACATCATAAACAATACTTCGAAACCATCAAGATCGGCAAGACCATGTCAGGCAGGAAAAATGCATGGTCAGATCACCATTTGGTGTCGTCTGTGGGAACTAAGGAAATCAACGATTAAAAAATAGCAATGATAACAATGGTATAAGACAACTAAACCATCAAAACAGACGTCAAAGACATGATCGAATAAATCCAAGTCGAAGATCCACCCCCAAGAACGAACCAACGTACCCAGCAGGAACAAGTCAACGCTCAAGAAAACCAGATAGTCAAGGCCACCAGGATTATTATGCAACGAATGGACGACCATGCTAGCAAAGAAAGAGAGTTCCACACCAGGTTCTACATGGCCATAGCAACCAGCAAAAGAAGAGCATATCTCGAAGAACTCAATCGAAACCTCTTTGGGACCACGAGTACACCCCCATCCTCGGGGCGACATCAAGAAACAATCGGTTTAGCTGGCCAAATGACACAACAAACTGAAATTGACACAAAAGGGAACGAAATGATGGCTCTCAAACAACAACTCCGCGAAATGAGCTTTCAAGTACATAAAGCGGTCAGTTCAGCTCTCGAAATTGAGCGTGACGTCGAAGAAACAAACATCAAACCCCATTTACAAGCCAGATAACCGGAGTCCAGATCAGTAGTACTACCAAGATAAAACTCCTAGTGTTCTAAGGAAACAACGACCCAGGGCATTACATGACCAAATTTACAATTGCAATGGGACGCAAGCGATTCGCCCCATATAAAAATACGTTGGCTATTGCCAAATGTTCGTTGAAAACCTCGGTGGAGTAGCACTAACATGGTTCTTGTGCCTCCCTTCGGGGACGTTCGACAACTTCACCCGACTATCGACTGCCTTCGTAAAACACTACTCGATGTTCATTAAGAAAAATTCCTCCACTGCCGACCTATGGACGCTCACTCAAGGGAATCGAGAATCATTGAGAGATATCATAGAAAGAAACAAAAAGATAGTATCCTGCATCGTCATACCCGACGAGGCCGCCATAGTCGCTCTGAGAAACTCAGTGTGGTATGAATCAAGATTTTGAGAGGAACTGGTCCTCAATCAGCCGCAAATGCTAGAAGACACGTTATATAGAGAAAATCGGTTCATAGAAGCCGAAGAGGAAAGGGAAATAATGACAAAACTACATGGGAAGGAGCGACTAAACCAAATAGACCGGGACGAGTACAGGGAGCCCCTCCAGCAATACGATAAAGAGCGCAAAAAAAAAAAAACATTGTCTATTATGTTTGAGGCAGGGTCGATCTTGGGGCCAAGCAGAGCAAACATGAGCTTGCGGCCCATTTTTTATTTTCAAAATTTTAGTTTAAAGACTAACCCATTTTCAAAATTTTAGTTTAAAAACCGGCCTATTTTTCCTTTGTAAATTGCGACCTTTAAAATCTCAGGACCGGCAGGGAAAAGAGCCCAGGGACAAGCTATCTCGTGGAGAAGAGACTACGACCAAAGAGCCTTTTGTGAGTTCCACGGGCGAGCAGGACACACCAGCGCCGAGTGCGGACACCTAAAAACATGATCCTAAAGAGTACAGTGGCGGCCGACCAAACCCGGTAAATGATCAGCGATGACCCAAATTCCAACCAGGACAAGATAATAGGGACCAACCTCTGGCCTATTGAGGCCAGGATAATCGAGAGAATCATCCCAGGCAGCCCATCGAGGCAGACATGGAGCCACCAAAAAGAGATAGAGAATAGGTGAACGAAGAAGGCCAGCCGGTTCCAAGAAGATGCATTAACGTGATCATGGGTGGCTTGCTGCACTGTAACGACTCCGTGAGGGCGATAAAGAAATCCGAATATATGGCCATCAATGCACTAGGAAATCCAAAAGCTGCCAAAGAAGAGCATGAGCCCCTTAAATTTCCACATGCTGACGCCATCAGTGTAGACGACCCGCATAACAATTTCCTTGTAATCGAACTAATGATTGCTGACTAAAAAGTTACTAGGATCCTTGTCGACTCGGGAAGCTTGGTAAACATAATATTCAAAGAAACCCTCACAAAAATGGAGTACCCAGGCGCAGGATAAAACCCTCGTCCCAACCTATGACCGGCTTCAGTGGCGACATCGTTCAAGCAATCGAAATCCATATGCGCAATTGGAACCACGAGGATCATAAAAATGCTGGTCATCGACCAACATCCAGTTTTCAATGCAATTTTCGGAACCCCTTGGCTATAGGCCATGAAAGCAACATACCGTTAATTTATCAAATTCCCAACGCTAAAAGGAACCGGGACAATAAGCCTTCATATTCATCAAAACTCACTTGGCAGCAGATACGTGTTTCTTATTCTCACCAACCTTGGTCCTCTTCTATTTGGTTTTCCCAATCTGTTCCACGTTACGCGTTTGTTTCTTGGCTTGTGATTCTTAACAGATTATCAACAGGCGTTCGGATGCGCTCATGGGGTGTTAACCAAGCTTTTCCGTTATGTGGTGAGCAGGATGAGACACGTGATCACTTGTTCTTCGCATGTCCATACTCCTGCACTATCTGGACCGACTTAACGTCTTCTCTGCTGTCAAGAATGCCCTCACCGGATTGGACTGCCACCTTAGCTCTTCTTCGTCGACGATCCTTTAGTAGATTTGATAGTGTTCTGCTCCGTCTATGTTTCCATACAATGATCTATCATATTTGGAAGGAGCGAAATGGGCGTCGCCACGACCAACCGTACCGCAGTCATGCTGCACTTCTTTCCCTTATCTCTCAGACTATTATAGACCGCATTACCAGCCTTGGATATCCTGCTTCCTCTCCCCTCTATGATCTCTCGCAC
This sequence comes from Iberis pinnata, assembly GCA_900406425.1. Lineage (NCBI taxonomy): Eukaryota > Viridiplantae > Streptophyta > Magnoliopsida > Brassicales > Brassicaceae > Iberis > Iberis pinnata. Next base: position 2,168 of record OVBE01006686.1, on the reverse strand, counting down.
CAATGTCATCAACTCCACCCCTAGCACACTTTGTACCTATGCTCGACTGGCTCATCCCGATGCTTTTGGATTGTACTCTTTTTCCTGATTCTAGTTTTGTCCCACTGGATTTTCTAGAATCAGGTTTTAACGAGGCAATCCTGCATCCCCTTCTCTCCATGTTCTTACCATAGTCCTTTTTGGGACAAAACATTTGTAAATAATTTTCTTTTTGCTAAATAAATTTAAAATTCCATAAAAAAAATATAGTAAGGTAGTTAAGATAAGTTTAAAATAATATTGGACAATAAGTTACTAATATATCATAGTCATTTATTATGGTTGGATTAAGTTTATAGAACAATATATACACAATTATATTTTTATCTAAAATTTAATAATATTTTAATTGAATAATGTTAATATGTTATTACTTTGTGTTAATATCAACAACGAAGTGTGCAAAGTATATTGATTATAATTTTTAATACAAATATATTTTAAGTGTCTATATTGTCACGCAGTCTAGTTGACCTTAAAATCTAAGTTTAGTTATTATTATATTTTTGTAAATCATAATATTAAATATCCATAACTAAATTAGATTANTATATATAAAACATATATATATATATATATATATATATATATATATATACCTAAAACCAGTGTTTTTAAACCCGAACCAGACACGCAGTTGAACCGGTAAAACCGGTCACCCGATAAAGAATTCGGGTCGGGTTTTTCTTTTAAGCCATCTCTTAAAAAATCAATAAAATCCGGTTAAAAAAACATGGTGAAACCGCAACCCAAGTTAACATGAAGAATCGGGTCAATATACTAATTAATAAAATACAAAATTGTGCAACTCTAATTAATAAATTAATATTTTATTTATGTATACATATTATTTTGGTATAAATATAATTGACTAACATATACAATGATTTGTGAACATTATAGACATTGATTTAAGATTTCACTATGTCATCCGAAAAAGACGATGTAAATATAAAAGAATAATGGAAAATTGATTAAAGTAATTTTTTATTTCTTTTTGATATCAGTTATTTTATCAAAATTCTTATACTATTATACTAATTTTCTTATACTATGGTCTACATTTTGAATTATTAGTTTACATTTATTGTAGATATTTTCATCATGGTTTTTTATTTTAAATAAAAAGTTTATATCAAGATTGCTAAATTATACAAAAAAAATTATTTGATTTTCTTATGAAAAATATTTATGTAAGATATAAACCTCAAAATATATAAAATAACAAAAAATATTCATTAAACTATTGATCCGCGGTTGACCCAGAAATATGGTAACCCGGAAGATCATCTGGTTTGATCTTCAGATCGATTTTCAAAACATTACATGAAACTGAATATTAAAAATGAATAAGCATCAGTCCTTTAAAAAATCGTTAAAAGTAAAATCAATAATATATTGCTGTCTTTAGTATCAAACAAACATAATCATATATATATATATATATATATATATATATATATATTACTCTATAAATTTTATACTATTAATCTTTTATACATTGTATGTTTTAAATTATTTTAATTTTATAAAATTTTAAATTATATCAATATTTTTCTTTTGTTATTAATTTTATTATTATGTATTTTTCGTATTAAAAGAAATGTTTATTTCTTTTTCATTATTCTATTTAAAAAAAATAATAATAATAAACCAGCAGTAAGAAAGTTTTCATTAGTTCAAAATACTAAGGTCTTGATTGGTAGAGCATAGAGGTGAGCATTATGCTCCATGCTCTCCAATCACATATACTTAAAAAGGTATTTAGGTGAGCATTTAGTATATGCTAATACTCCTAAATGCTTCACAAAAAAAAAATATATTCCTAAATGCTTCTCATCTCTATGCTTTCAAAAAGAACATTTCCTAGAGCATTGAGAATTAAAATATTATAAAACTATTAAAATCAAAATTTAAAATTATTTTATCTATTGAAAATCTCAAAAATATATTTATATTCATTATAAATTACTACCCAATTTTTTGTTTTATTATATTTAGAAATTTATAAAATAATTATTTAAATATCATATTAAAACCATATTATTTACTTCTTAAATTCATATTTTTAAAATATATTTTAAATTACTATTTATTATAAATTTTTTTATTTTATTTTATAAAATTAT
>OVBE01006685.1:0-19486 GCA_900406425.1 Iberis pinnata | reverse complement strand
TGCGTCCTCGAGTGTGTGCGGTGGATTGATGAGCAGCTCATCTTTGAACCTAGATTTTAACCGTAATGCCTTTCGTAGAGCGGCGATTGCACCTTCATCGTTGATCGTCATTCGAGCTACAACTCCCTTGAACCTGTCAATAAAATCTTTCAACGTCTCATCTTCGCGTTGAGATAGAGTCCACAGGTCGGTTGTCGATGCCCTCTTTGTGATGTACATGGAGTAATGCTTGACGAACACGGTGGAGAGCTGTTGGAAGGTGTCGATGGTCCCAGGTTCTAGGCGAGAGAACCATTCCAAGGCTGGACCTGACAAATTTTCCACAAACAATTGACACAAACCTGCATCTCGCTCTTCCGGTGAAAATTGTGCTCGTGCCATCGCGATGGTGAAAGCGGTGAGATACTGGACTAGGTCGCTTTTGCCGTCGTATCCTATGAACTTTACCTTTGCGGAGTGCCGAACTGATATGTCAGTTACTCTCCTTGAAAAGGGAGTTCATTGAGTTTCCTCGATGGCACGAGTGATATCCGGCGCCGAACTGGTGGCTTGGTGTACCTGTGAGCTCATGATTTTTAGCTGTTCGCGGATAATGCTCATCTCGGTGTCCTCGGCAGAGCTTCTGAATCTGCTGGAGTTGAGGTGGTCGATCTGTCCCCGTCCTCCACCTGTGGGAGGAGTTTGGTAAGACGTTTCGAATAGATTCCGCGAGATGTTGCGCAAGTCTCTCCCTCCTGTGGATGCGGCGATGTTTTCCAGCTGTGCTTTTAGGGTTTGGGATTCAGCTTGTTGCCTCGCAGTTTCTTCTTGCTGCGCAAGCATCTGCTTCAGCAGATCTTTCATGGTGGGTTCTGCGGCTCCTGCCTCGTCCGCCGTCTTCTCGCTGTTGTCGTCTTTGTTTTCCAGATCAACGATAACGTTGTCTTGTGGTTTCTCGAGTGATCCCGTGGTCATTGCTTGATGCTTTTCTTCCTGAAAAAGTAAATTACGAATGTCTTCTAGCGATAGTCCCCACAGTCGGCGCCAACTGTTGAATCAAGACTTAACAAATAGTCTTAGGTCTTAGATTATGTGGGTCAAAGCTTAGAAGAATTTCATATATGCCTTTAGAAGTGATTACATGAGTATCTATATGAAGGCATAAGGCAAAAAACCCTAATTACATTGATTTAACCTAATGGGCCACGAACTGGACAGCCCAGCTCGTCAGGTCGGCCCATATAGCTTTCATCTTCCTGGGCCCTTCTTCTTCGTCATGTCGGCGTCCAACTGGGCCTTGAGTCCGAATGGGCTTTTCAGGGCAGGTGCTAAACCTGGTATCAACAAATAGGTAACATGGAAATGCCGACAGATTTAGTCATTGTTCAACTCAAGAATCACGAGGTGATCTTGGTAATGGATTAGCTTGACAAGTATAAGGAAAATATAGACTGTCATCGAGGGCGGGTGGGTTTGAAATAGAGAAGGAAAATCTCGAATTCCAGGGAATCTACCCTACCTCGGGAAGTCTAGTTGTTTCAGCAATCCAGGCCAAGAAGATGTTGGAAAAAGGATGCGAGGCATACCTAGCCACTATCACTATGAGTGAAGTTAGGCCGGATGCCGAGATTAAGGATATACTGGTTGTGAACGAATTTGAAGATGTGTTATGAACCTTGACTGGGCTACCACAAGATAGGTCGGACTCGTTCACAATAGAGTTGGAACCAGGAACAAATCAAATCTCCAAGGCACCTTATAGAATGGCACCGACTGAGATGGCCGAGTTAAAAAAGCAACTAGAAGAGTTGTTGGATAAGGGGTATGCCGAGCAATTCACCTTGGGGTGTGCCGGTAGTATTTTTGAAAAAGAAGGATGGAAGCCTTAGGCTTCGCATGCTTCGCATCGACTATCGCAGGCTAAATAGGGTGAATGTAAAGAATAAGTACCCATTACCCCGGATAGATGAGTTGCTAGATAAATAAGTACCCATTACAAGATTGACTTGGCATATGGATATCACCAGATTCCAATTGATCTAGCCAATATAAGGAAAACGGTTTTCCGGACAAGGTATGACCACTACGAGTTTGTGGTGATGCCTTTCGGATTGACCAATGCTCCGGCAGCCTTCATAAAAATAATGAATGGGCTGTTCCGAGACTGCCTAGGCGAGTTTGTCATAATCTTCATTGATGACATCCTTGTCTACTTAAGAGATTGGGAAAGGCACTAGGAGAATTTGAGAGTGGTGCTGAAACGGCTAAGGGAACACGAACTCTTTGCAAAGATAAGAAAATGTAGCTTTTGGCAAAGGAGAATTGGGTTCCTTGGGCATATTGTCTCGGATCAAGGAGTGATGGTTGATCCCGAGAAAATAAGAGCCATCAAAGAATGGCCAAGACCGAAGAATGCAACGGAAATAAGGAGCTTCCTTGGGCTTGTGGGATACTACCGCAAGTTTGTTAAAGGATTTGCGAGTCTAGCCCAACCTTTAACATAACTAACTGGCAAGAATGTGGAATTCAAATGGGTGGAGAAATGTGAAGGAAGCTTCGCAAAACTTAAAGAAAGGCTCACAAGTGCACCGGTTTTGGCCTAACCAGAACCATATGTGCCTTATTTGATATACACAGATGCATCAATAACTGGGCTGGAATGCGTTCTGATGCAAGGAGAAAAATTAATTGCCTACGCATCAAGGAAATTACTGAAACATGAAGGGCACTACCCAACCCATGACCTGGAAATGGGAGCGGTGGTATTTGCACTTAAGATTTGGCGGTCATACCTGTATGAGCCAAAGTGAAAATATACACCGATCATAAGAGTTTGAAGTACATTTTCACCATCCTGAATTGAATCTAAGGCAAAAGCGGTGGATGGAACTGGTAGCGGATTATGATGTTGATATCGCCTATCACCCTGGAAAGCCGAATCAAGTGGCTGATGCGTTGAGCCGAAGATGGGCTGACATTGATGCGGAAAAAGAAGTAGCAGAATGGGCTGCATGATCCGGACATTAAGGTTGAATGCTTTTTCCGAAGATCAGGAACCTTTGGGTTTAGCTGCGGCAAATCAATCGGACTTACTCACAAGGATATGATTTGCTTAGGCTCAAGACGATAATATGAAAAAGGTAGCCAAAAATGAGCAGACATAATATTAAACTTCGAACAATGGGACAATTATAGTTTCAATGCCGGATTCTAAGGAGCTTAAGGAAGAGATATCAAAAGAGGTGCATGAGTCCAGATTTTCAGTCTACCCAGGGCTTAACAAGATGTATCATGATCTAAAGCGATACTATCATTGGGTGGGGATGAAAAGGGACGTAGCAAACTGGGTTGCTAAGTGTCCAACTTGCCAACTGGTTAAGGCGGAAAACCAGGTGTTGAGTGGGCTTTTGCAAAACCTTCCTATTCTGGAATGGAAATGGGACAATGTAGCAATGGACTTTGTGACTGGACTGCCCGTGACCAGGACAAAGAAGGATGCAATTTGGGTCGTTGTGGATAGACTTATAAAGTCTGCCCACTTCATTCCCATAAAGAAAACATATGGAGTTGAACACATAGCGGGCATGATGAGATCGTTAGGCTACATGGTGAATTCTCATACAACAATAGCTTTCAAGCTAGTATTGGGATGTCACCTTATGAAGCATTATATGGGCGGCCATGTAGAACACCCTTGTGCTGGATAGAAGTTGGTGAAAGAAGCAAGATTGGCCCGAAGATTGTTGAAGAAACAACAGAGAAGATTAAGTTCATGCGGCTTAAAATGAAATAAACCCACGATCGGTATAAAAATTATGCCGATAGGCGCAGAAAGGATATATAATTTGAGGCTGGAGACTTAGTCTACCTTATAACCATCATGTTTAAGGGAAGGGTTAGAACATCGAAGCATGGGAAGTTAAACCCAAGGTACATGGGTCCTTACAAAGTTATAGAAAGAGTTGGGGCAGTTGCATACAAGTTGGACTTGCCGCCAGAAATGGAAGCATTCCATAATGTTTTCCATGAGTCCCAACTCCGAAACTGCTTGAGGGATCAGGACGAGGTAATTGTCAAACCCCCAAAAAACCTAGGGAAAAACTTGACCATCAAAGTAATACCAGTTCGAATCATAGATTGAATGGATAGAGCAACAAGGAGGAAAAAGATAAAGATGGTCCAAATACTTTGGTAATGTGATGGAAAAGAAGAGAAAACGTGGGAAACATAAGGAAAAATGCGAGCCGGGTTTTCAAGTCTGTTCAAGGAAGTGGACGAGTGCCAAGAACTTGAATTAGATTCGAGGTTGAATCCATTTCAAGGGGGGGGGGACTTGTCACGTCCCCGAACTTCACTAGTTCGCGGGACGGTCCATAGCCAAGGTAGATCCGCAAGCTTGGCTATGGAAAAGGGGAATGAAAGGACTTAGTTCCTTTCTAGGAAATGCGGACTAAGGGAAAGAGCTATGAAAGGGGAATCTGAATGGAAAACTTAGTCTTTTGACTCAGAAGGTCCTAATGGCTAAGTAAAAAGATGGAAAGACTTGGGAAAAAATCATTGGAAAGCTCAAAGGCTCAGATCCAGCTGGGGCAAGTTGATGGACCGAGCTAAGGTAATTGAGCCAGCTGAATTTAGCTCAGGTCAGCTCAAGTCAGCTCAGTCAACTCGAGCTAAGTGTCGGCCAACTGAGCCAGCTAAGTGAACTAGACACTAGCTGGGCAGTTGGGCCGAGCTGGACGATTGGGCGGTTGGGCGGTTATGCTTAACTCGCACCAATTTGGTCAAATGCGCCTGTTCGAAGAGGCACGAGTGGCCTTGGCATTTTTAAAGCGGTTACGGGCCAAACTCTATAAATAGAGCGCCTTGGCTCATTTTCCGTGCATCAGATACACACAGAATACTCTTTGAACAAATCAAGAAAAATACTAAGGCACTGAAAGAAGATTGATCGAAGGCTTGGAAGCATTAAGCAACCGGGCCAAAGGGACGAACGTTTGGGAAGATCAGCCTGGTAAACCGATCCTCGTGAGCAAAGATGCTTAAACGACTTAGGCTAGGTTTGGATAGGGAAATGCCAATAAGTCGGCTGAATCCGAACCGGACTTACACCTTGTCCCTTTTATTTGTAACCGACCCTTAAGCCATAACTGAGACTCGATTGGCTTGAACCGCCGTGATTCGCCGGGACCAAGTTCAGTCTGGTTTCGCCTTAAGGGAAAACCATCAAACCGACTTAATGTTGCGAAATTTTAAGCCAAGCCTTGGATCATTAGGAAATTGGCTCGGGGAGATCGGAATATCTGATCCAAGCCAGACCAAGTGAGGAATTCTTGGGTTGAAATCCGAACATTAAAATATGGAACTTAACTTAAGAATTAATGGGAACAAATGGGTTAAAAACGTGCATATAGATTGGACTGGAAGCACAATTTACGCACTAATTAGCCTATTAGATTACTTAATCGTTTTGTGGCTTTCAGGTAGTAAAGGGGATCGCGGGAAGGATTTAGCTTCGCATGAGGCTTCCTGGACGCAAGAAGGGTGGTGATCGACTCGGGATTTATGTTAGGATCGTTATAATTAAACTTGTAATAGCCTATAGAGCAAACTCTCAAGTTGTAACGAATCTTAAGTATAATTAATAAAATCCCGTTTATCTAAGTTAATTCCGCATTGAAATGAAACTCTAAAACTTACAGGATTAAAAAAACAATCTCATAATTGAACCTCACACAAAAATGACTTAAAAACGGCTAAGACATTAAAATGAACTGATTTGGCCAGAATCACTTAGTGATTCGACGTGTGATGGCAGTTTCAGACTTAGTGTCCGGGATGGGGCGTCACAGTGGGAGAGTGGCACCAGAAAGTATTTTAGAGAGAGAGTTTGTTAGGGCACGTTTGATAGTTGAGTTTCCAAACGGTGAGGATGGTGAACCCGTTATTACGATTGGGGAGGAGGTAATATCAGCGATGAATGATCTCTGGAAGAATTGTTTGATTGTCAAAGTGCTTGGTAGAGCTATCTTGTTGCCTACGTTGGATTGTAAACTATGTGAACTCCGGAAAACGAAAGGGAATATGTATGTTGTGGATTTACCATGCCATTACTTTATGGTTCGCTTCGACTTGGAAGAAGAATACCTGGACGTGCTATCCGGGGGACCATGGTGAGCTTTTGGTAGTTATCTAATGGTACGGGCTTGGTCCCCGGATTTTGATCCGCTTAGTGATGATATTGTCACAACCCCGGTGTGGGTAAGGTTATCAAGTATTCTAGTGAGTTTCTATCACCACGATATACTTGTGGGTATTGCATCGAGTTTAGGTAAACCAGTACGGGTGGACTTAACAACTTTAAACTTTGAGCGAAGTTGTTTTGCAAGAGTTTGTGTGGAGGTGAACTTACGTAAACCATTGAAAGGATCAGTTATGATTAATGGAGAACGGTATTTCATAGAGTATGAAGGGATGGCAAATATATGTTCGGTTTGTGGTGTATTCGGCCATGCAGCCAACATATGTTCTCGTAAGGGTGTCGAGAAGAGCCCTATTCTACCTGTCGAAAAACCAGTGAGTGGTACCTTGGCGAAGAAGTTTGTGGATGGGAATGGTTTTACAATGGTTAAACGTGGTAACCAACTGATGGAAGAGAGAAGGGGGGATGTAGGAGTAGGGAGTTCACGCGAACGAACTGCACCGAGACATAGTCTTGGTGATATTACAGCTAAAGTGACTGCTCCTGACGTGAACCTATCGAATAGTTTCAAAGGGTTGGAAGAGGATTCGGGTGAGAAAAGGGATAATCAGATTGCAAAAGGAGTAAGCAAAGAGAATGTTGGGATGAAGGACAGAACACTAAGTAATCTCAGGGATGAAGAGATAACTACGCTCGCTTTTACAGCAAACATGGGAGCTAATAATGGTAAAGGTGTAGTGGGTGTTATGGAGCGAAGGGAAACTTGTTCGAAGCCCAGTCTAAGAGTGCCAATGGTTCCTAAGAGCGTTAAAAGACACCAACCGACTCAAGGTTTAGTTTTTGGTCCTAGGCGAAATGATCAGATACGGAGCCCTACCGGGAAACATCTAAGAATTGAAAATGATGAGTTATTGAGTCCGGCTGGAACATACACGAATGAGATGTGGTCTCATACAGAGAATAATAGCGGATCGAGGGTAGAGTGCAATCTGATTAAGACATGTGACGTAGAAAAGAAGGGATTGACTGTAACTTCTCCCAACGTAATAATGGACGTGATGAAAACTGCAACTCATGAGAAAAAGGAGTCACTCCAACATTAGGGAGTGAGTGTGATGGAGGTATCAAGCCAATAAAGGTTATCCTCGGTTGTTATAGTTCTTATACATCTTTTAATTATAAATTACAAGATCTACTTGTTATGTTTTGAAGAAGTATAAAACTGTTGTTCTTGCCATCTTTGAGACTCATGCTGGAGGAGATAGAGCTCGGAGAATTTGTCAAGGACTTGGTTTTGATAAATCCTTTCGGATTGATGCAGTAGGTCAAAGTGGTGGGATATGGCTACTGTGGAGGACTGACATTGGTGAGGTAGAGTTATTAGGGAACTCCGATCAGTATATACATGCTCGACTTACTTTGACAGAGGGGATTGTTCATCTTTTTGACGTTTATGCGGCTCCTTTATCAAGCCAAAGAAATGCTTTGTGGTCAGAATTACAACGTTTGATTGTTGGAGTTAATGAACCGGTTATTATGGTGAGGATTTCAATATGATTCGTAGGGTAGATGAGCATACTGGAGGAAATGGTTCCTTATCTCCAAATTCCCTTACTTTTGGAGATTGGATTAACGAATCGATGTTGATTGATATGAGTTTTATTGGCAATCGTTACACTTGACGAAAGGGAAGAACAGAGAATACTTTTGTTGCTAAGCGGCTTGATTGAATCCTTTGTTGCGGTCAGGCGAGAATTAAGTGGCAAGAGGCGACAGTGACATAGTTACCGTTTCTTGCGTCATATCATACTCCCTTGTTCCTCCAACTTCATCCGGTTGGAAATCATGACCCTCAAAGACGACCTTTTCGTTTTGAGGCAGCATGGCTTTTACACCCGGGTTTCAAAGTTCTAGTAGCAAATTCATGGGACTCTCATGTGGGTATCCAAGAGGCTTTGCGAGCTTCACGGGTGACCTTATGCAAATGGAACAAGAATGTTTTTGGGGAGTTATCAAAACGTAAAGATAGTTTGTTGGCGGAGATTAAAATGGTACAAGATTCTCTAGATTTGGCACAAACTGATGTGCTATTATCAAGGGAGATAGCCTTGCTTCTCGAGTTAAACTTGGTTTCAGAGCATGAGGAAGTGTTATGGTTTCAAAAATCTCGTGAAAAGTGGGTTACAATGAGAGATAAAAATACGAAGTTTTTTCACACTCTTACCATTAGTCGAAGGCGAAGAAATGCGATAGAGATGCTGAAAAATACAGAGAATCACTGGGTTTCAAAAAGGAAGATTTAGAACGAATGATCGTGACTATTATAAACACCTTTATCCTTTGGAGAGTGTTGAGGCCCCGACTGTCATCTTGCCACCGGCGGGGTTTATGGTTCTTTTTGAAGCAGATTTAGTTTCTTTGAATAATTCTTTTCATGCAGGAGATATTGAAAGAGCTATACACAGTATGGGATGGGACATTATAAGGCTCATGGACCAGATGGTGTTTAACCTGTGTTTTAGCATGAGTGTTGGGATATCATGAGACAATCGGTAGTGCGGCTGGTTCTACATTTTTTTATATAGGACATATGCCTTTGGGTTTGAATGATGCTTTAGTAGTACTGATTAGCAAAGTGGTAAAACCGGAACGAGTCACTCAATTTAGACCTATCAGTTTGTGTAATGTACTTTTTAAGACGACTACGAAAACTCTGATGTTGCGGTTACAGGGACTTATGCCGTTGTTGATAGGTCCAGCACAATCAAGCTATATACCAAAAAGATTGAGTACAAACAATATTGTGATTGTTCAAGAAGCGGTTCACTCAATGCGCCGTAAAAAAGGACAAAGAGGATGGGTGTTGTTAAATCTTGATCTTGAGAAAGCTTATGATAGATTGCAATGGGACTTTATCGAAGATACACTCAAAGCAGCTAGACTTCCGGATAAGTGGGTTACATGGATTATGAGATGTGTAATAGGGGCTTCAATGACTGTTTTGTGGAATAGAGAGAAAACAGAGCCTTTTAAGCCAGAAAGAGGAATCCGACAATGTGATCCCCTTTCTCCTTAATTATTTGTTTTATGTTTGGAGAGACTGTGCCATATGATAGAAAGATCGATTGATCAGAAGAAGTGGCGACCAATTCAATTATCTATGGATGGAGATGGTCTTATGATCCAGTTTTAATCCAAATCATTGGGAAGTTCAGGAAATATTTGAATCTAATTGGTATTGCCGATTAAGTTGTTGTTATCCCTTTCTGGGATTAGGTCTCCTAAGTGTAGGAGTAAATACAGTTCTCACGTTGAAGTTACTTAATTTTTGTGTGTCTTTTATGTTTTCCTGGTGGAATTATATACCTACTTTAGAATATATATAAATACTTTTCTCGAAATAAAAAGAAGTACGTGTGTCAAGTTTCAAAATATGTTTGTAGAAATATAAGGGAAAAATGTCATTTAAATCTTGAATTTTCAAATTTTTGCCAAAAAACATCAACTATATAGTTAGACATTTAAATTTCATATTTTTGATGAATCCATTTAAATGTCAAACTTTCGGTTGACTAGACCATTTTAGACCCAACAGTAATCAAGAGTTAACTCAAATTAACTCTGTTAACTTCACACTGTTATTGTGCAAGTTAATGATAAAATAAAATTTAATTGATAAAATTGGGATAAAAAAACTCTAACACACAAAGAATCTTCATTACCGTAACACAGAGAGGTCCATCGTTGCCTTCATTCTATGCATCAGTCCGATGAGTCCAAAATCATGAAGTGCTTTTAAGAGTCGTTCACATCTTAGCAATGATAAATATCTAGAAACTACAAGTTACCAAGCATCTCAGTGCTTTCAAGCAGCTCGGAGAGATTAATACAAGTACTTAGCCCCAACACTCGTAGTTTACTCATATTGCTTATAGCATCTAGAAGTTTAGAAAGCTTCTTACAGTTTGTGATACTGGGTGCCTTCAACTGATCAGCTTCAGAGATCCAATATGGTAACTCATAAAGATCATAACAATAGTCTATGTTAGTCTCTTGTAAACTTATATAGCTTTAGGGACATATATTCCTTTTGTGTCGTACAATATCTCACCGAAATTACACCTAACCAACGTAGCTTCTTGAGACTACCAAGATGTAATTGAAGAATTTCCAGAAGAGTAACTGAAACATTTTCCAATCTGATCTATTTCAGGTTTGGTAGTGAGTTAAGACACGAGAAATTGCTTAATTTTGCATGATGAAAACCGTGATTTGTTATTGTCAATGTTGAGTTTTGGGCATCATCGACCAAAACTTAAGAAGTGGTAAAGAAAAGGTTCAGAAAAGAATGAGGATGAAGAAATATTAAGAGAGGCCAAAATAAATGAAGAAAATACGACTTAGCCTGAAACTAGGCCAAGTCGGATGAAGACTTGACGACCATGCGTGAAAACGGGCCAACAATGCACGAGATATCGAGCCAGGAAGGAAAACATGTGTTATGGCGAGTTAGCATGTGCGGGAAGAAAGAAACTTGGAATACAAGCTATCGGGCCATGCGCGTGTCTAGAAATATGGCCAAGTGGACAATGCGAACTACCGAGACAGACCATGCAGAGGATCAAACCAGTAATGCGAAAGATCGACCTATCGGATGAAGGATCGGATTGAAGCAGGACGATGCGCTTAATCAAACCGCATATCATATTATCGAGACGATAATGTGCATTGTCCTGAGAAGGAACTTAGCGAAAAGGGATCCTTGGCCAAAACTAACGGTTTATCCACCAAACCGGACTTGCTCGAGCTATTTTGGATAAGGAACCTTCTGGAAGTCTGAAAATAGTCGTTATGCACATTTTGGCCGAGAATCCACTTTTGTGGCTAGATTCATACATGACACGTGTTCTAATGGTCCCCTCCTGGTCCGTACACGCGGTTTCGGAATGCTTTTTGCTTTTACTCAATTTTTCACCTTATGTATACTTTTCTTTACCATTTTAAGGGCGATCCTAGGTTTGTCTAGGATCCCCTATTTAATCATTGTATGCGCCGCTTTTCTACTTTAAGAAAAAAAAATTTACTCTAAACTTTTCTCTTAAAACTTACATTCTCTCTCCTGTTCTTGAGCTTAATCCGCCATGGATAGAGCTTGATATTCTCTCAAACTTTCAGTCAAAACCTTTAGCTTTGTCATTCTAGTAATGAAGCTTGGTAATGCATTGCGTGATGAAGAGATATGAAAAAGTAAAGCTTCAACATTGGGGCAATCCATTTGAATCCAATTCGATGAGAAACGACTTCTTTAACAAACAGAGAAACCAATTATAGTTATAGGATAGTCAAAAACAGAGGATCCAAAGAATTACTCGTAGAGATAGACAATAAAAAGGCATTGATAATATGGTGTCTTGGATTCGAACACTACTCTGAAAATTTATTCTCTCTTACCTCCACATTTGGTCTTGTTACTAAATCATGTATCTTTTAATCCATATGTCAATTATTACTAAAGCACGTATCTTTTAATCTTCAAGAAATGAGCACATATCTATGAAACACTTTTTAAGATTGGATTCTAGTCTTCTAGAGCACAAAACCTAGGCTTTAGACATTCAAGCACAATGAGTGAGGAAATTTTTTGTGTGTTAGGGTTGTTTACCCTCAATTTTATTAATTAAAATGCAGCATTTATTTTTAAAGTGGAGTTAAGAGAATTAATTGGAGTTAATTATTAATTAATACAAAATTTAAAATGGTTTAGTTATATTGATATTTAAATGGATTCATACAAAAAAAAATATGAGATATAAATGGCTAACTAAATAGTTTATGTTCTTTTGCTAAAATTTAAAAATTTAAGGTTTAGATGATATTTTTTAAAAATAAAAGTTGAGTGGACTTTTAATAACTAGGAAAAGGCAGAACTGGTGACGTGGAGTTCATGCGCAAGAGAGAGAGAGAGAGGAGAACACTGAAACGTAAGTGAAAGTGTTTACAGAGTCTATCCATTTCCCGAGGGAGAAGAGTGGGGAAACTCTTTTCGTTAATCTTGTCGGTGGTGGCTGAAGAATGGCGGTTTCGATGTCCTTTCCTGGGTTCAAATTCTCACCGACTGATATCGAACTTATCTCTTATTACTTGAAGCGGAAAATGGATGGACTCGAGAGATCTGTCGAGATTATACCAGAGGTTGATATTTACAACTTTGAGCCCTGGGATTTGCCTGGTTCGTTCTCTACTATAACAACTCAAGTAATAGAAATCTTGTTGTTTTTATTTGTTTTGAGAAATGATTCTTGTAAAATATTTTCTCGCAGATAAGTCCATTGTTAAATCAGACAGTGAATGGTTCTTTTTCTGTGCTCGTGGTAAAAAGTATCCACACGGTTCACAGAACAAAAGAGCAACCAATATAGGATACTGGAAAGCTACTGGAAAGGAACGTAGTGTAAAGTCAGGTTCTGAGGTTATTGGAACAAAGAGAACACTTGTATTCCACATTGGTCGTGCTCCAAAAGGAGGAAGAACAGAATGGATTATGCACGAATACTGTATGAATGGAGTATCACTGGTATACATTTCTGACCCTTGTCTATATATACACATCTTTGCATTTTCCCTTATGTTTATTGAATTGATGTAGGATGCTCTGGTTGTTTGCCGATTAAGGAGAAATAGCGACTTTCAAGGTGCTACAATTCAAATACCATCACAGCCAAGTCTATCACCTGAGAAGAATGTTAACTCGCAGACTCAAGCTATGTCACAAAATATTTCCAGTTGGGAAAATATGGTTGATTTTTACTTATCAACTGAATCAGGGCAGGAACTATTAAGTGAAATAGCAGAATCTTCGCAATCTTCGCAAAATCCACAGGTTGGTCCTCTTTTAGTCCTATTTCATTTGGTAACATATTATTAGGCGCTAAGCATTTTAACCGAACCAAATAAACCAAACCAAACCGAATATAGTTCGGTTCATTCCGTTCGATGGTTTTTTAAAATCTAGTTCGATTGTCATTTCGGTTAGGCAACAATTTTATTTTAGACTACATTAACCGAATCGAATTTGGTAAAATTAACCAAAATTAACCAAATAAACCGAACCAAAATTAAGATTTTCGGACCGAAGAACCGAACCAAAGTAATACTCCATTCAATTCGGACATGCGACACATTTTTGGGTTGACATGGTGCAATCATAAAGAGGATGATGTTTATATAAGTTCCAATTAAACTATGTCTAGATAATTGATTTGATTCCCATGAAATGAAATTTTCATGTTTCAAGGTTCCTAGCGAAGAAGATTTCTATGCAGATATCCTGAGGGATGACATAGTGAAGCTAGATGATCCAGGGGTCTCTATTAATACACTGATCGATGTACCGAGGCTTCAATCAGAGTCCACAAACACAAGAGTAATGCCTTTACCCAGTATGGTAGACAAACAAATGCAATCACTACTACAGAAACTTCCATTACAAAATGACACTGGAAAAGTAGACGACATATCCATGTCAAATTGCTTTATTGGTATCTACTCAATCAAGTCGATAAACCGAGCGCGATGGGATGTTGTTGCTTGGGTGCTTGTTATGATTGCGGTGTTGATGTTTTATCTACTGTGACTCCAAAGAAAGACATCTTCTAGGCATTTTGCTTGGTTCTGTCTAATAGTTGATAGAAGATCATGCTCTTGTTGGGCTTAGTTTACGTTATTTTCTTCTCTATATAAGTTTGTAAGTCCACAAAAATCAGTCTAAGAAACAAATAATATCTATGTAAAACAGCTCATGAAAACAAACAGACAATATGCAAGTGTTTGTGTATTTAAACACCCTTGTTGAAGAATAGAATGAGCTGCATTGGCTTGGTTAAGGGACTAGTGTCTGTGTCTATAGATACGAGTTCCTCTCTTTCACTCAATGTGTTTTAAATCCTATTGAGCTAATCAAAACAAGAACAACGAATCAAATTAGGAGAAATTTCAAAAATTAGGTTTCTTCGTCAATGTTTCTTGAATCAGAAAAATAAGTTTTTCTACATATGTTTCTTTTTCACCGATTTCGAATTGTAGAGTTCTTAAGAGGTGTTAGTGTGAAGCAAGATTATGACGTTTGTGCTTGTAGAAGATTCTTCGGACGCGTTTCGCGTTTAAAAGCACATTCAAATCGTGTTTTTTGGTTGTTAATTTCCTCCAAGTGTTTTCATCGTTAAGGTTGGGTGTTTTAGGAAAAAACAGAGAAACACTTGTTCCACTAGATTTACTGATAAGATTAGGATGGTTAAAAGCAAAGTTAATTTACTTGTAGATTAAATTTATTCCAATAGTTTGTAAATTGGATATTTTATGTTCTTTATTTGAAAAACTGGTATCTTAGCTTTTTAATTTGAAAATAATTTTTTTTATTTTTTATTTTGATAAATCATTCATCGTTTATATAAATAATTCATCATTTAGATAAACTATATATTTAACACAAATAATTTATTATCCACACCAACAATTCATATTCATCATTCACAAAACAATTCATCATTTACAAAACAATAAAGTATATAGATACAAAGATTTTTATAAAGTATTTTTTAAAAAATTATAAAACTTTTAAATATTCTATTACTCAATTTTTTCTGTTCATAATCTTAATAAAATTATGATGGACAATATGGAGTTCTAAAAGATGGCGGTGAAGAATGTCGAAGAAGAAATGTCTGTGAACATTAAAGAAACTCTTGAGCACAATAACAAACCTAAATTTTATTTTATTAGTCATTTTTATTTTTTCTATGCATAATAAAACTTTATTAGATGAATTATAAATATTAAAATTTATATATAGCAGGATTAATATACCAAAATAACCTGTCACGAATACAAAACATAGATATAAAGGTGTCAATGGTTCAAAATTTGTTAAGTATGTTACTATTTTCTAAAATAAATTAAAAAATTAAGAGTATATATGATACCCTATAAGTACATGTGGGTTCCCTTGTATCTAAGTAATAAATTATTGTTGTAAAGTTGAATCTAAAAAATAGGCAATGAGATGGTGAAGTTGAGCATTAAGAATGTTGGTGTCAATGTGTTAATTTGTTATTGTGGATTAATAGTTTGGTTTTGGGGAAAGCTTAATTTGTGTGTTTTTGTTTTTGTTTTGGTGGGTTGTAAACAAGTACTTTCATGTTTTAGCTTTTTGGTGTTTGGTTTGTGGAACAAGTATTTTAACGTTATTAAGACTTAATGAATTGTTAATTTTGACTAAAATTAATCTAAACTCTTCCAATCATCCAAATTAGATTTTAATTTAGAAAATTCAACATAAATTAAATAAGAGTTGAAACGTTTTTAGCGTAATCCAATATTTTAAAGTTTTATATCGATAATTTTTCTAAAATATATATATATATATATATATATATATAAATTAAGAGGTCATATTAAACTATATATGAGATCTTTGAATGTTCAAAATAAAATATATAATTTTTAAATAGAAAAACTATATATATCTATATATAACTTGCTTAGCTCTCTCTCATTTTATTCTGTCTTGTTGCCGGCGACCAGCGTTCATGCCGACGCTGAGCGTCTCTTTTTTTTTTGTTTTTCTTGTTTATCTTCTCCTTTCTTCGGTTTTTCTACCCATAGGTGCTTCTCTATTTCATCTCCTCTCCATTTTACACTGGTTTTGCATTCTTCGGATCTTCTCCGCCATGTATGTCTACCGATCTGTCACTACAGCCATTACCGGCCTTTGACTAACCCTTCTGTTCTTTTTCGATCTCATTTTTGGTGTAGGGTCTCTTATAGCGGTCTTTGTCTCTCTGATTACCGGTTTCATACCTGTATGTGGTCACGGAGGATTGTCTCAAGGCGAATCTAAAATTTTCGGTTGTAAGTTGTTCCGGTGGTGGAGTGGATTGATTGAATCTATGAGCAATTGGGTAGGTTCTGTGAAGGTTGGATTCCGTGCATGTCAGAGTTGTCGTTATACTAGGTTTTCCGGCGCCGGTCTTGATATCGAAAGCTGGGTTGACCAGGTGTGGAGGGTGCGGCTAGGGCGACAATCTCTGGTGCAGGCAGACTCCTTCTCTCACGAGGGCCTAGTGGGCTTTTTCTGGGCCAATTTTGGGTGTCTTTTGGTGTTAATAAGTCTAGGCATTTTTTGTTTTGTTGTAAATATGCTTTAATAACTGTCAACTTATTGTCTTTAGTTGTGGAGAATCAGCCTAATTCGGGTTTTCATCTGGTTCTAACCTTTCCGCCTTGTCGGGTTAGATTATCTCAATTTAGGAAGTTCTATCTTTCTAAAATCTGTGGTCCTTCGGGACTTGTTCCTTTCGTTTAGGAGTTGTAGTGTCCTCTCATTTAGAGAGCATTTGCCCATTTTGGGCTTGTACCTTCCTCCTAGTGGAAGTTGTAATACTCTTTACGGGTTTTCTTCTTCTAATCTAATTACAATATAGTTGGAAAAAAGAAAAAGCTATGTATATGTGAGCAAAAAAGATGAAAAAGTGGACAAGTTACCGAATTAATACTCTCCTAGACAAATTTAACAAGGAAACCTTAGAACTAATACTCTGCTCGACAGCAGCGCCATGACCATGTCGGCGCCGTCTCCCTCCTGTTTTTTTTTTTCCGACGTCGTCTTGCTTTTCTTGGATGGTCTTTTTTGTGCTTCTCTCAATCTTCGGAAGTTTTGGTGTGGAATTTCTTTAAGGCTAGTGCTTCCAGTGTTTCAGAATCATCAGATTAGTATTCACAAGACCTTTATGGTCGACGATCTGGGGTCTTCTCTTGGTCGCGTCTCTGTTTTTGTTACAGTGCTGTGGTGTTTCTTCCTGCTACAGACGATCGCGAGACCTCGGATCCACCTTGTCTGTGGTGTCTTTGTCCTAGTTGAGCGCTGATAGGTTAGTTTCTCCAACTCTTTGATTTTTTCCGGTGGCCTCGTTTTAATATGCTTTTGGTGGTCTTGCTTTGCGTGGTGGGTTTTGGTTTCGTTCGTCTGGTATTTTTCTTCTCTTGTCATGTTCGGGTGAAGACATAGTTAAATCTGCCTCTTGCAACTGGTGTAGCTATAGGGGTTTGTTTTGGTGTTCTGGCTGGCTATTTTGCTTCATATTGTAGTTTTCTCTTATTCTAAAGTTGATTTCTCGCTCCGGTTTTCACGCATGCTTGGTTTGTTTAGTGCATCTTCAGTGTTCGATCCTATGTCATTGCTTTCTTGGAATGGCTGCTCTGTTTGGGGTTATCGCTCTTTGTTTCTACGTTTGGTTTGATCGAAGCCTTTTCAAGTGTGAGACTTTCAATTTGGCGTTTCATGATCATCTCCGGTTGAGTATGACTTCGCCCATTCTCAGACCTTCCTTTGAATTCCTTCGTCTAGGTTCCCTTGGTTTGTAATAGCAGTCTATGCGGTCTTATCCATAGAGGTAATATCTATTCACCAAAAGATAATTTGGGTTTTGGTCTTTTTTGACCTTCTTTCGGATCTTGCAGTTTGTGTGGGAGTTGGCGTTCTCAGCGTTGGATATCAAAGGTAGTCTTTTCCGGTTGCTAATGGTGACCTCGGCCTTTATTTTATACCTTGTGTTGCCTTTCATGTTTTAATGTGTATTATCTTTGTCTCCCTTTGGTCGGGTTTTAGTCTCCTAAAATTTTGAGCTACAAAAGTCGAAATTTGCGGGCTTAGTTATGATATTTCTGTTATTGTAAACTCTATCGATTATCTTTTTTGTCGTCTTTATTAGTAATGATAACGGAAAGGATTACAACACAATGAAACAAAATACAACACACATAAAAAAACACACATACAACACAATATATATAGATAACTTTATCGATTATCTATATATATATTGAAACGAAAAAAAATTTTAAACAAACTTTTTGTTTGTAATTTATTACATTATATGCTATTAGTTAAATGAACAAATAAAAAATTTCACTAAAGATAAAATTGACAAATAACAAAATATATTAATTTTGTTGCCAAACACATTCAAAAATATCTTTTACTACTATCCATATAACTAAACAAATATATAATTAATAAAAAGACAAAATCTTATTAAAAATTTAATTTTTTTTAAAATAACTAATTATGTAAACAGAAAATATAATTGAAAAATATATATTTGATAGGGTAATTGCACCAAATAAACATTATATACTCTATTATTAACAAACTAACATCTACACCTAACCTATACACACTCTCTCACATGACACTCTTTCATAAATACAGTTTTATCCTTTTTCTTTCCTTTCATGTCTCACTTTCTCTTTCTCTCACTCTCTCTCACTCGCTTCTTTTTTTTAACCTTCTTTCGTTGATATACGAACTACTTCAGATATATACACTACAAAAAAAAAAAAAACAGCAGAATAACCACTGATTTTAGTGACTGCGGTATTGGTCTCTAAATTTAGAGACTAATTTGCGACTGTTTTGTAATTATTTTTACATTGTCCAAATTCAATCGCAAAACAATTGGTAAAAAGAGCCGAAAACAGGAAGAGGTAAAGTAGTGGTTATTTTTGTGACCATTTAGCGACTGTTTTGTGTTTTTGCAAATCAATCGCTAATTAGTGGCAAAAAGAGTGACTTTTTGCAACTGAAAGTTTTGAAAAATAGTTAGTCGCAAATCAGTCTCTAAATTAGAGACTGATTAGCGACCAAATTTAATTTTCTAAGTTTAATTTTTTCCACATGTTTACAATTCATGGTAAATATAAGTTCTTTGGTGAAAAAATGAAACTTTTAAAATTCAATGTTCTATATTGCATTATATATATATATATATATGTATATATATATACACACACTTGAAACTTTTAAATATTCAACATAACATATATATTAAGTGTCAAAAATTTATAAAAGTGTATTATTATACTATTAATGATATTATTGATGTTTAGAGTATAAGAAATTATCAATTTTATATCAATAATATATATTCAAAATTTATGATTTTAAAAAAATTTCTAAAACATATTTATACAATATAAGAAATTATCTTTTATATATCAATAATATTTTTTTTTAACTTTTAAAACATAATTTAAAACAATATACATATTTATAAAATTTATAAGACCTATTTATTTAATTTTATTCTTAAAAAAACGATGTAGTCTCCAGTCAGTTGCTAAAGTTTAGCGACTGATTTGAGACTACATTGTTTTTTTTGTTATGTGGTCGCTAATCAGTCTCTAAATTAGAGACTCATTAGCGACCAAATTTAATTTTCTAAGTTTAATTTTTTCCACATGTTTACAATTCAT
>OVBE01006684.1:0-19486 GCA_900406425.1 Iberis pinnata | reverse complement strand
TATATATATATATAATCTTATAATAATTTATCTCTTACACCTTTTTAAATATTTCCTTTTAAATAATTAATATATTCCATTTTTTATTAGATATTTCACTTTCTTTCATTATTTTTTCTTTTATGGATAATGAACTTATTACTTTATCTTATGTTTATTATTATTTACATGCTTAATTTTTTCAATTTTCTAACAATACTTATCATGGGTGAAGACTTTAGTTAAATTATAACATATATCAAAATTTGGTGAATTATAATTAGTAGTGTGTCACCCTCATGTTAAACATGTGCTGGTATAATAGCCAGATCCGACGGAGAGCAACGTTAGACGACAGCTAGAATCCACATCAAACGCTTACGAAAGACGGAAAAAAAACGCCGCCATCAAGGAGCAGATGTCCGTAGGGGAGAAGGCCCCACGCCGTTGGCTGAACAACCCAACATCCACTAACCATCGTAACCAAATATCCACCACACAGACACTCAGGGACGTATCCATTTTTAACTGGAAACACACAATTTTTTTATTTTATTTTTTTTATCACGCACAATTTCTTTTAATTATAATTAATAAAATATTTTATTTTTAAAATACAATAATAAAATTTTTACAACCAATTAAAAACTTGAAAACAAAAAATTATCATACGTTAAATTTTTTTAGAAAACATATAATTATTTAAAAATTTTCTATATTTAAAATTTTTTCAACACAGCGTCATTTTTTATAATGTTCACAGCATAAAATATATCTCTCTACTATAATGATATTTGTTGATAAAATCAAAAATAAATATATAATATAAGGTTTGTAATAATATTGGTTTTAAAATTTTTTTGTTTGGATTGGAATTAAGTAATTTGAGGTATATATAGAAATAAAAAAGTTGGGGGCACGTGCCCCAATAAACAATACCTCTATTTGCCCCTGCCTGCATTCAAGTAGATGCACAAACTCTGACCATGTCTAGAACTGAGTGTTGAGTCTGATTTTTTAAAGAAATAAAGAAGAATGATGACGTAGATGAAACTTGAAGATAAAGTCTCGAGGATGAGGCTGTTACAAGTATAAAGGAATAATCAACTAATATTTAATTAAAAAGAAATATTAGTTAAGATTTAAGGGATATTTTGTTAAGAGAATTTAGGAAAAGATTCTCTAAACAAATCGATGGATTGAAGTTGTTTAAAGGTTGGAAAAAAGATTCATGGCGCTTTCAACAATTCAATCAGAGAGAAAAAGAAAAACCCTAGACTTGATTTATGAGAGAAACAAAAGAAGATCTAGTTTAGGGATTTGAGAGATTAGAAATTGATCAGCATCAAATCCGTGTGTGGATGTTGTATGAGACTGAATAAACAAGCTTTGTAAAATTTGTTTGAGAGATTTCTAATAAAAATTGTGTTTGATAAATCTCTGATTCATACGTCGAGTGTTACATCTGTGTCTTAGACATTTCACAGAGAAGCTGGTACCTAAGAAAAACAGGAAAAAACATCACAAGATAAACATATGAAACAGTGCTAGCGTGAGTAAGCAGTCGGCCGCCGTTTCAAAAACAGAAGAAAACAACGGCTCATTTGCTTGATGAAAGAGATAAAAGAGAATCCTTAACGTTTTTTTTTTGTGATAACTTTTTAGTACTTATGGCTAATTTTCTCTTTGAGAAAAATATTCAATAATAAAATGATGAATTCCTTTATGTACCATCAAAAGAAATTCAAATTTCAAAAATACTATACTCTAAAATGTTCAAAAATACCACACACTCCCAAATACTCCAAAAATATCACAAAAGTATAAAAAATGAATTTTAAAAGTTTAGAGTTTAAAATTTTGGGTTTCAGTTCACTAAATAGAGTTTGAAGTTTAGTTTTGAAGGAGGTAAAGTTTGGTTTTGGAGTTTTAGGATTTAAATTATAAGTTTAAAAGCAATTTAAATTTTGTGATATTTTTAGAACACAAACGTTTTTGTGGTATTTTTGAAGCTTTTGGGAGTGTAGTATTTTTAATATATATATATGTGGTATTTTTAAAAATCCCCTAATGGGATATGAAATAATTTATTTCTGGAACTTTAATAGATTATTGTCGATACACTTTTTTCAAAGCACCGATGATCAAGCACTCGTTATCAGACATGAGACAAGACAACCAACGACTCCTACACAAAGTTACTATAAATGATTTCTTCTGGAGTCCTTGTAACAGTTGCTGGTCATCGATCACCACTATTCACTTATTAGTAATACACAATTACTATACATAGATTCACTCTAGTTTAATAGTAGTTGGTCATCAGTTGTTTTCGTAGCCTTTAGTTGGTCAAATATAATTGAGAACAGTCTGTAGATAATAGCTGCTAGTCTATTAACAACTGCACTACTTCGTAAAATTAATGCATGCATTCATACTTTCATGTATATATATAAACTATGTTTTAAATTCCGGATGGGAAGTTGAAACAGAAATTTTTTTGGATCATGGGTCAATCCTGTCCGACTGAATTTGACTGAATTTGATTGAGTTTGATAATTTTGTTAAATTTTTATATGTATATAAAATTAGTATTATACTCATATTATGTTTGAAAAAGCTTCATAATCATAAATTTTGAATAAAATAAGTCTTTACAATAATGAATAAACACATATATCAAGATAATAAATATATAATCAATAAAAAGTACTAAAAGACATAATAAAAGAGGGTATATGATGTTATATTATGACTATGACACTTCCAATTATTTAACTATTTTGTTGAATAATTTAATAGGCTATTATGAACACTAAATTGCATTATATAACTTAAGAAATTATCAAAAAATATTAAAATTTAAAATTAATGAAAACATTGTGTTTTGAAAATTAAATATGGTTTAACATTGTTCAATTGGATCACCGGTTCCTGATTTTTTTCTGGTCTAACCCGGGTTTTTAATCGGTTCTATTAGATTTTGTTTTATTATCAACCCGACGCGGATTCCTCTAATTCAAAGTTGAACTCGATCGGACCCTATACCAATCTGATTTTCAAAACACTAATTATAAACGTACGTCAAATTGTACATATTTGGAGTTATACACATTGAAGACGCAAAAGAAAAAGGTATGAAGATCATAATCAAAAAGGAAAGGAGCTGGAAGAAAAAGGAAAAGCAGCAGCTTGATATGCAAGAAACAAAGAAATGGAAGAAAAGGGAATGGAGAAAAAAACAAACTTGGAAAAGGAAAAAGGATAATGGAAAGGGGATTTGCGAATTGGGAGAGATGTTTTAGGTTTAGAACTTAATATAATTAGGAGGCTAAGGAGAATGAATGAGACTAGTTCTCTTAGCCGATTGTTTTAAGAGTTTTAGTTTTTCGTGAAAACGTGTTTGAGTGTCTGTGAGATTAAGCTAAAAGATTATCAGAGCGTGTAAGATTAAGAGAAACAAATTTAGTGTAAAAGAATAATTTTATTGTGTTTTATCTTAATAAAGAGAAGGTTTTTTGTAACGATTTGATTGTTGTGTGTCATGATTACCCTTTCAATTGGTATCAGAGCGGGTATCTGACAAGAAACCAAGGTTTCTATCTAAATAGGTAAGATCCTGAGATGGAAATTCACAACAGTCAACTACACACAGTGTGGTTCTGGATCCTGACAATTTCGGCTGGCGGAAAGTTCAGATTCGTGAGCATATCAAGGGGATCGATGAAGATGCTTGGAGAATCGTCGAGGATAGGTGGATAGCTCCACAAATAAAGAATGAAAATGGTGATATGGTTGCGAAACGAAAAGCAGAGTGGACAATAACTAAGAAAACCATGTCGAAGTACAACTCAAGAGCCCTAACAGCAAGCTGGATTTCTCTAACCAAGGATCAATTCAATAGAGTTCAAGGCTACACGACTGCAAAAGATGCATGGAACACACTATAAGCGACCTATGAAGGAATGAGTGATGTCCAGAGAACAAGGATCGACATGATTGCATTAGATTTCAAAAACTGAAGGATGGGAGAGGATGAAACGGCTGAAGAATTTAGTGGTAAAATCTCATAAGTCGCCAATGTAGCAGAAGTTCTTGGAAAATAATACAAGGAAAAGAAACTGGTCAAAAAGTTTCTTCGGAGTCTGCCTGATATATTCCAGTCGATGAAATCAGCCATCCAGATAGCCGATATGAAGTTCATTCAGGTTGTAGGCATGATTTAGGCACATGAGCTGGACTACTCCAAGAAGATGATTAAAGGGAAATGAATTGCATTAACCACAAAAGACAAAGCAGAATCAACCGAGGATCTTGAAGAAACAATTGGGCTGGTAGTGAGGAAATACTTCAAGATATATGTTGGAAGATCTAGGCGTGATGCCAACCTTGTTGGAAAACTAGACTTAACCAATGGTAGAGCACCCAGAAGATCAGATATCCAATGTCATGAATGTCAAGTATTTGAGCATTATAAAGCGGATTACCTAAATATGAAGAAGAAGGAAACACTCCAATGTCACGAGTGTAAAGGCTTTGGACACACTAAAGCTGAGTGTGCGAATCTCACAAACAGGAAAGAAAAGTCCATGGTCAGCTGGGAAAATGAAGATACCTCTAACTCAGACCAAGATGAGGAAATACTGAACTTGGTTGCATATATGGGCATAATTGATGAAAGTTGAGAGAGTGAATCTGGTGATGAAGAAGAATAGGAGACCAAGCAGCCATTACTAGAAGACAACAGTTTTCTTTGTGAAACTCTAATTGATGTCAAAAATTAGAACATGGAGTTAACTTGTGACAATCAGAAGCTTCAAGAAAAAGTGAAATTACTTCAACCTGCTCTAGCTGAAGAAGAGAAGAAGAATCAACTGCTTAAATCTCGGTTGAGTGAAAAATTAAGGAACATTATAAATTTTGACCAAGGGTACCAAGGATCTTGATAAAGTACTTGCTGATAACACGTTTTTACGCGTTTTTAGTATAGTGGTGATACAAGGGCTATAAATTCCTATCACACTAACATGCCATTGTAGTATAGATAAGTGTCAATCCAAATGGGTGTGATGCTAAGCACTCTAGATGCAATTGGAACTACTAATTCAAGGCAAATAAAAGGATGGGTTTTTATCTAAAAAGTCCTAAATAAATCAAACATGCATGAAGTAAAACCGGAAATGAAAGCAAGCATCCATAAACAGAAGCTAATGATAGACAGCAAGTGAAACAAAAGCAGAAGAGAAAAACTGGGTAAAATGCAATCAAAGGGGAAGCATTTCCTAACAATGGGGGTAATTGACCAGAGATCCTTTCTGAACTACCTAGACACCTGTCATAGCTCATAAAATGAGTCAATCCCTAGACAACATATTCATATGCAACCAAGTCCAATCTCTTGATAAATGATTTCAACCTAAGCAACCACCAGACCTAACTCTCGTTAACGGTACACTACCTAGCAGGCATGAAGAACCAATCTACTAAAGCTAATAAGCACCCTAAACATCTAATCTCTTAGTCTAGGTATGCAAATCTCTGAAATCACCATGTTCAGACATTTCATTAAACACCTTTTGAGTGCTGAAATGCCTAATATCAGATTTTAGTTGATCAGAATGAAATAAGCATGAAAAGCAGTGAAACAGAAGGGATCCATAAGCAATCAAACTTAGGCATCTAAGAAAAACAGGAAATCAACACTAGTCTACCCCATCCTCAGGAACCTAGGGAAACTACTCACTGCACATATTGGGTATGAAATCAAAGAAACAAGAAAACATAACTACTAAGCAAGACATTAAGATCAAAAGTCAAACTATGTAGAACAACAAGATCATAAAGCCAGAAAAACAGATAAGATGACGATGAGGATGAACAAAACAAAAAATCAAAGATGTAGAAGATGAAGATCAAGAACATCAAGAACACTAACCCCAAAAAATAGAGTTCTAATGAAACAGTAACAAAACCCAGAAATGATGATCAAGGTAAAAACAAGATTAAAGGCATATACAGTATATCAACATGCACCAGATAGATCATAACCTAAATCTAAGCATGAAAATGAAGAAATCGAAAGCTAAACATAAACTTAATTAAAAATATGGGCTTGATCACAAGAACATCAAAAGAAAACAGAGAGGAAAATAAAACTTAAGATCAAACCTAAAAATGGCAAAATAAAGCTTAGTGCAAAAATGGAGGCGTTTTAGGGATTATATAGTGTTTCAGAAAAATTCCTAAAACGCTAAAAGACAAAAGTCTAAAAATCCTAATGGTTCTTCTTAGCCCAAAACAGGAGTGTCTTGGTCTGGTTCGTCGGTTCGGAAGTTGAAGCAGCTCGATATAGTTGTAATCGAGACGCTTGAGATCAAGGCATGAGACCGAGACGAGGAAGACGCATGTAGAAGTGTAGCTGGCTTGTGATCGAGCTAAGTGATCGAGATAAGGTAAGCTTGGCTTGATCACGACTTGGTCGAGAGAGTTGGCCGAGTGATCGAGCCAGCAAGGAGGAAGATTATCGAGGCGGAGGAAGATAATAAAGTTGAGAGGAGCTCGATCCCGTGATCAAGCTGCGTAAGAACGAGCTCGAGCCCGTGATCAAGCCGGGTTGTTGGCCTGATCGAGGTAAGCTACTTGAGGTCAAGCCGGGCTAGATGGTTCATCGAGCCGACAATCAAGACAATCATGCTGGATCGATCCAACTTGGTCTTTTTGGGATTGGCTCTTCCTTTCCCTTCTCCAAGATTGCAATAACGTTCTGAAAACTCCTGAAAGTTCTGAAAAATCTCTGAAATGCATATGTATGCAAATTCTAATGCAAAACTTCCTAAAAATGCAAACTTACTAATAAAGGCCTATGAAATGCAATATGTTGATGTTCAAATGATCCTAAAATGATGGTAAATGACACCCTAAAATGCATAAATTACAAAGACATCAACTCCCCCAAACTAAATCCTTTCTTGACCTCAAACAAGTAATTCAGAAGCCTAGAAGAGAAGTTTGAAAGTGGAAACTCATAACCAAAATATGCTGGCAAAACAAGTAATATCAATGTCCAGGTTACTAGTTCTAGAATGCAATCATAATCTCATCTTACTTAAAAATCTTAGCCATACTCATCACAGTTCATTCCAGATCATTTCCAACCTCCACAATGCATTCAAATTCATTTACCCCTTTAACATTCATTAAACAGGAACCGTGGGTCAAGTCATGCACATTCATTGAACTCATTTGGCTAAAGGATTGGTTAAAGGATAAAAATGACCCCTTTATGCATTGGCTAACATTTCAGAACAGGGTTCTCTCAAAAAGAGAATGAGCTTTAACAGAGAGCTAAAGGTAAGAACACTTAGATGCATACAAGAACAGAATCTCATCTACCCAAAGCCATTGAAACTAAAATTTTCCTGATTCTTACCTGGTAGGAGATCCTAATTCTACCCTTTTAAGTTTCTAAGTGACCTTAGTCGTTCACATTTTTCCCTTTTCATCTTTTCCTTACTGTTCTTAGCAAAGGGTTCTTTCTTTTTTATTTTCTAGCGGATTTGGGGACTTCCTGATTTCAATGCCTATGGTTTCTGACATTTTTCATCTTGCACTAATTTCTTGGGTTTTTACCCTTTTCTTTCCTTGTCAATTCTTTTCCTATTTCTGCACTAACCATACATTTCATATCTTTTTCCTCCAAACCCTTTACTAGACCATTCTATTTTCTTTTTCTTTTCCTTTCCTTTTTTAAAGTTCATAACTATACCCTTTCTTTTACCAGCTTGCCACATGTTTCCTTCCCTTTTCAAACCAACCCCAATACCCAGAATCAAATTCCACTTAGTCCGATCTAGTCCAAAAAGTGTGGACTAGAACTACATGAGATTCCATTCATGTCAGTTCAAACCTAACACTTTCTACCAAGCTCATTCCATAAAAGACATGACACTCAGTATTAATTTCAAGGCTTGAAAGAAGGCAAGGTTCAAGGGTGGGGAATCTACTTGGATTAACAAGAGTGGTGAAATTGTAGAAGATAATCTAAATATGTATAAGCTATCCCTGAGTTCAAATCCAACACACAACATGATAATTAAACGTCAATTTTAGGTTCTAATAAATAGAGGTAAACTTTATATCACAACACGCTTCAAAAAAGAAAGGATCATGCAACTTCACATTCTAAGTATGGTG
Source organism: Iberis pinnata (assembly GCA_900406425.1). Lineage (NCBI taxonomy): Eukaryota > Viridiplantae > Streptophyta > Magnoliopsida > Brassicales > Brassicaceae > Iberis > Iberis pinnata. The sequence continues at coordinate 11,314 of OVBE01006684.1, read as the reverse complement.
CAGTCTTACTTCAGACTTAATCAAGATGCATTAGACAACTAATAACCAGGGTATTGATGCTACCTAAGAAAACATCATACTTACAAGGTTACTATCATCCTAGTTCCCTATGCAGATGCATATGATAAACTAATAATTCTAACATCCTAAATGCAGCTACATGAACACTCTGGTTTTTTAAAATGATTTTCGAAAAAATTTCAGTTTTTTATTGTTTTATATGCCTTAAATGCTATGCATAAATGGAGATCAAGAAACAAACATAAAAACTTCATTAGATAATAAGCCCCTGAATCCTCCCCCAAACATGAATTACACAGTCTCCTGTGTAATCCAATTTCGCATGAAAACTTAGGGGTTGGACAAGGAATCAAAAGCATAAACACACATAAAACAAGCAGAAACAGAAAAAAGAAAAAATGCAGATGAAGCGGATTATACAATGGAAGGTGGAGATGGACCTCAGTAGGGTATTAAGAAGGCGGAGGAGACGTATTCGTCCATCGCCTTGGAAATATAGGCTGGGTTGGGGCCTGGTACTTCTGGTTGTTGCTATTGCTACTGTTGTTGCTGTTGGGAGCTTGATCTGATATCTGCTCCAGTGTCCTCCCTTGCGAAGTGTTGTCTCTTCCTCCTCTGCATTGTTTCAGGTTCAACTGAGGAGTGACGAGATGGTTGCTCTATGCAGGGTTCCCTTGGACCGATAGTGGTTGAATGACTTCTTTCTAATGTAGCTCGGGAAGGAGACCTTGGTTTCTTAGAAGATGTTGCCTTGTTGACCTTCAAGGCTAGCTTCTTGATTTGGTTGGTCATTTCCTTGAACTTCTTCTTGAAGAAACCATCTTGGAACTTATTCCAACTCTGGAGTTTGTCAATGTTTTGGTGAGTGACAACTAAGCTCTTTCCTTTCTTTGTCGTTAGAGCGTCATAAAAATAATAACACTTTGGTTCTTCTAATTCCCCGTCTCCCGAAAAATTTACTCTCTCAGATGCTACATCGTCGGCTAGTCTCGCAACAGCCTCATTCCCGGAATAATACATCACATCCTCACTTGGTTGGAAATCAATGTTGTTCCCTTCCATAATAGTGGTAATGTAGATGTTTGGAAGTGGTAGTCTCGATTCCCCCAAGCGTGGATGGATGAACATATATAGCTGCTTGTGCTTGGGTCCCTCGAAGAAAAGTGCGTTCTTTAAGTAGTTTAGGTCTATCCATCTTGCTGGTTGACCTTTAGATTTAAAGGGAACCTTGCAAGCCTTCAGAATAGGAGTTATAATTCCCCCAACTGTCAAAGTACCGCTACCTCCTTCTTATAAAGCGCCAATACCCATTCACTATACCACATGAGTTGGTTGATCAAAATATAAGAAAGGCTGGCGTTAGCTCTGTCACCTTGCATCTGATAACCATTGGAGGTATACTTCAATAGAGGTTTTAGTGCAAAGTGCATCATTCCCATTTCTCCGCCAGACACGTGCCCTGTTATTTCCCTTGCAAACATGGTGTTGGCAACTGATTTGTGGAAATACCTTAGAATTGGGCTCCTTATGCTCCCACTCTTTGATTTGCTTGAGCTATAAACTCTGAACCCTATGGTTTGACATAGTGTAATGAACTCGTCCTTATCAAAATCTTGGGCGTCATCACTTCCGCATGGGAACCAAAACAAATGATCTACCTCGCCGAGTGTGAGTTCATATGCCTTTTCCCTTTCTGAAAGGGTGATATATCCTTGCAAATCTTCGTCATTATAATGCAGGTGAAGAGTGGCGAGGAAGTGGCAGGTTTCATTTTGGTATGCATCTAAGCAAGTATCATGAACTTCTCAATATTTTCTAACCTGAAAAGGTAGGTCATATCCCTCTCAATTCCAAGAGCTTCCATGGTGGGCTGGTGAGGGAATCAAGTACCCTTAAACCCTTTTGAAAGTAATGCAACAACGTAGTTCAACCCCGGGCGTTCTTTAGTCATTGCTTGAGAAATCCTCTCACTCATCACTGTGTTTTTGAATTCAGAGTAGTAATCCGTCGCTTCAACACTCATCTCCTCTCCTTCCTCATAGTCTGGATCCTCGCTGGTATTCTCGTCTTCGACCTCAACTCTTTTCCCTTCTTAATATCCGACCTTTTTCTCGAATACTCAGATTCCTTCTTAGCGTTTTCACGCTTTTCCTTAGCTGCCAGCTCTGGTTCTGGGTGTTCGAATTCCATGCTATCAATTTGAATAGCTTTTTGCTTCTACATCATTTGAATTCGTTCTGCTATTCTTCTTGCTTTATGTTGCTTTGCTGTAAGCACTGGAGATTCCTCCTTAATTTCCATTTCACTAGGTTGGAACGTGTTGAATGGTTTCCTTCGTTCACTGAATCTGCTCAGCAATGCGTTGTGCTCGCCGTTGTCTTGCAATGTGCGCAGGTGCCTCCGGTGATAACTCCGGAGAAAGGTCTATATAATCCGGGGAAGCATTGTTGGCTGCCCTCCTTCTATGAGACCTTGCTACAATGCTTTTTCCTGTTGGTCTAGACATGTTGATGCTGAAATACAAAAATAGACAATTTCAGAGAAATCAGCAATCTTTCCAATAGGTTCAACAAGCATCAAGTGTCAATAGCAACCAATATGAAAACCGAATAGTGATGGTTGAGGCAACGAAATTTCTAGCGAAAACCTAGTTCAATTCTTAGTTATAAAGCGAGCCTAGCACAAATTTCAGAAGTTAGAAACCGATTTTTTAAAAAATGACGAACTAAACCCGAATTTCAGAAGTTTAGGAGTGAAACCGAATTGAGGATGTTTAACGACTTGGTGAAAATCCTTGTAGACGCTTGATATCGAAAATCGATTGGAATGCTCAATATTTCGGGAAAAGTGATTCAAAGCAAAAAAGTATGCAATTATGAGAGTTATGAGGGTAATGAGAGTTAGGAAGTGAGGAGTGGTGTGTTGCTGAAGCTTATGGATGGAGTTTAAAGGTGGTGTATGTGGAGGGAGTTTAAAGAGGAGACAATGAGGGTGATGGAGGTGTAATGGATGTGTAAGGGCGATGGTGGGTGATACACTCAGGTTTTAATCCAAATATATTCACTGCAACTGCACAACAAACACAGTAGTATATGAGGGATCGAATCCACAGAGACCAAGAAAGCACGACTCTCAATTTAAAATCAAATTAAGCTAAGAATAGGTTAAAATAGTGATTGTAACCGAGAAATGAAAATAACGATAAGGTAAAAACGGTTGTAAAACGATTAACAAAAACGCTATGCAATGGAGAATTCCTCAGGTATTCAGGTTAAAGGTCAATGTTAACATACATGATTGATTACTGAAAATAATTCCCAACTCGAAAGACAACAATCTCCCGAAGTATTAGATCCCTATTCTCGAATAACTAAAGACAAATTCCCCCGTATTTAGATAATTCAATCATGCATTTCAATTCAGATTTGATATGTTCATAAGCCCCTAAGACAATTCTCCCGCAAGGAAAGACACTTATTCATCTAGATTAAATCAGACTTCTAAACCAAACCCTTTGAGTTTATAATTCTATGATCAATTAACTAGTTAGCTACTCTAACAAATTTCAATCCATTCAATCGAACCCTAACAATTAACTTGGTTTCCCTTAGGAAAACCCTAAACCCTAACAAAAAGACTACTCATACATGATTGCAAGAACATAAATCATAGATTGAGTAAACATTGTAGAATTTAAAACCAAATTGTATATAAAGAAATCAGAGTTCAGAAATCCTCTCAAATACAGATGTAGATCTCTTATCTCTGGAAAAACTCTAATCTTCAGCAATTAAAAAACTTGTTAAAAAGAATAATTCCTTCTAATAAAAAGCCAAAAGGGCTTTTATATTCTGAAAGTAAAAGAAAATAAAATATAAATAATTACAAACTAATAATAGATCTTGAGGTCAAATGCGTCTTTTAGCTTGATTTTCCTTCAGTTCGTCGTGATGGATCAATCGATTCAAGGATGAATCGATCGATCTGGGCTTCAAAGGGATCGATCAATCTGTGATGGATCGATCGATCATATCTTTACGTAATCCTTCAGGTGATTTGGATCAATCGATCCATGCTTGGATCAATCGATCCATGCTTGGATCGATCGATATATCCTTGTCTGAGACTTGGATTGATCATTCTTCATTCCAAATTGATCCCTCATTTCCATTCAGTCCATTTGCACTTTAATTCTTCCAAAAATCGTCTTTTTTGCTCCAGAACGTCCCAAACACCAAAGTTGCTGAAAACATGCCAAAAACACAAAAAACACTCGGATAACGCTAAATAGTAGGTATAAATACCCACTAAAAGGCGATAAAACCGAGTGATATCAACTCCCCCAGACTTAGATCTTTGCTTGTCCTCAAGTAAATCAAAAACCACATCTGAAGAAGAGGTTTGAAAAGGACCGCACAGGAACTCTCAGTATCTCAACAACCCAAGTTCAGACATCAAAATCCATGAGATACCAATCTTAGACAACCACTGCAGATTAACTGTTTACCACCACTTAACCAATGACATACTTTATACTCTAAATCCCAAATAAATCAAACCATCAACTCATTTCAACCAGCTCTTTACATTCAATTAAGTACAAATAGTGTGTTCTTGCCTATGGGGTATCGATCATTGTCTGCTAAAGTATCTTTTTTGCATTTCTGCAATTTTCTTTCTTTTTACTTTTTTAAGCAGCCGAAAATTCGTTGGGGTTGACTACGGACTTCTAGGTCACGCTTTCAACCCTTTTTATGAACCGGTTTTTTTATTTTCTGAAGGGAGGGAGAGAAAGGATCTGGATTATATTGAAAGAACTTTTCGGTTTTTACAGAGAAATGAAGAGAAAAATACCCAGCTTTTCAAAGTATAACCAACACCATAAGCAATAAAATTAAGATCAAATTTAAGTCATATCCAAATAGAGCTAGCATCTAAAGCATGATGGGCGTCTGATCTTTCCTAAAGCGCTCCAAATCCGCTGAACCATGCCATGGGTCCTCTCAGCAGCATCCGTGGTCCATCTGATCGTCTTGGCGTCTGTGAAGTCAGGACGCCGAGGTGGAAAATAGTACTCACTCTAATCCTCATGTAGGATAGGTGAGTCTTCCTCTGGACTAGGATCCCACTTCTGAGTGGATCATCTACTCCGAACCGATCCTCGGGGAAGTCGAGGCGCGTCTGGTACGGGTGCAGCTCTGTCCATCAAGCGATCAGCTCCCGGAAGAAAAAGAATGTTCTCCAGGGAAGTGACGCTAGTAAGGTCCTGCTGTGGCAGCTAGATCTTGCACATTTGATCTCTCGAGTGCAGAAAAACGTAGGCTTTGGTCTTTGTAAACCACTTAGTCGAGAATAGATAAGCACAGTCCATGCGGTTGGTCGTCTTCGCTGGAATAAATAGACCAAGAAGAATCCCGACATACTGTAAAACCGGGGTAGCTAGACTACCCATCACCTCAACTCGAGTCGGGTGCCTCAGCGCATCGATCTTCCGGCTAGCGATGATCTTAGCAAAAACCAATCCCATGTTAGCATCATGGTGATCCCGATCCTTATCAGCCTCATAAGTGACCATCGTGAGATGGCAGAGAGCATAATGAAGGAGCTCAAGCTCCTGAGAGTTTACCGTTGCCGCCTCAGATTTGTTGAAATGTGCAACCCAAGATCTTAAGTGCTATGCGAATAGCCGGGTTGCGGATGCCGGTAAGCTTCGCTTCTTGAGACTCATAATCTCCATGAGAAATAACATCCCACATATCATTGTATGAATAGAATTTGGACAGTTCTGGAAGATGCCCATCAGCTCGAAAACCAAAAATAGGACCAAACTCTGATATCGGGATCCTGTAGAGAATACCGCAGCAAAAGAATTGTACCTTGGTTTGGCCATGTATGGATGCTGTGAGTCAAAACCGGAGTGGTAGATGCAGAACGAGGCTAAGAACTGCCTCGCAAGATCGGGATATAGAGGATAGTCTTGGAACAGGAAGGTTCCGAGACCTATCCGAGTAAAGATCTCCACAACATCACCATCGACACCTAGTGCCGCCAAAGTCGCATGATCGGCGAATCGGGTCGGCTCCAGCGAGATCTTGATTAGAGCATTGTAGAACATGGAATTAAATTGATCTTATTTGTCGGTGAACTTGTGTTCCTTCCAACCCTTGTGACTCTTGAGTTGGAAGACGACTAAATCGAGGCGGCAATTGTTGAACCACGTCTTTGGTTTTCGAGGCCATGGAGATTGAATAAACCTCAGATCCAGTATTGTATCTTTTTCTTCTTCATCCTCGCTGTTGGTGCTGCTACTAGCGACCGATTTCCCCTTTTCTTTAGCGGTTTCTCGCGTCTTCTTCGTTGCTGGTGGTCTAGCAGAACTCGAGCGATCAATTTGCGGTTGAGTTTACTTAGCGTTTCAGCTCCGAGTGGATTGCTTCGTACCGGTAGTTGCTGGTTGACGTCCTACATCACTCTTTTTTTCTGGAATCATCAGTACAATATTGGAAATTACGTGAATCCATCCTAAAAAGAAAAAGACCTCAAAGAAAAATGAGTGGCTTGCTCAATCCAAAATAAATACGTTAAATCAATCCAAAACCAGCATATTATAAAGTATTAAGCAATGATCGAGCAATACTAATTAAATTAGCAAGAATCAAGATACTTCTTCTACCATCGAAACACGCCCACTTCCAAAGATTTAAAACAATCCTAATGAAAATTTCAAAAAAAAAATTGCAATAAAAACCAATGGAATTCGAACCAACATATTCTAGCAATCCAAATTCAATTCTAAAGCATTCCACATTCTCTAGTAAGCAGATAACTCCGTAGAACAATCTAAAACACCACAAAACCCAAAATCCCTTTGAACTTTCAAAACGAACTATCACAAATCCAAAATTTCAACACAAATCAACCAAAATCATCATGCATATACCAAATAATCATCAAATACATGTAATAAGGCCACATTCAACCAATTTCAATCCCTATATCAACCAAAATCCAAAATCCCTATAACTCCAAAATTTTCGGAAATTCAAAGAGGAAAAGGGTTTTATACCTTGCTTGAATCGAAAAACTGATTTGAGATCCGGAAAGAGCTCAAAAAATCGTGTGAATTAGGCTCAAGAAAAAAAAATCAGTTGAGATTTTGTGGAGATTGAACAAAGGATATTTGAAGGTTTTGGAGAAATTTTAGAGTGATAATGGGGGAATGAGGGTTTAAAATCAATGGGTGGAAGAAGAAGAAAGCAAAAATCGGACCAAATTGAGTGAAAACTGGTTTCATCCCTGAAATCCGGTTCAATTTAAGTGAAAACCGACCTACATGACTGATGGATCGATCAATTATTTAAATCATAACTTATGGGATCAGTTGGATCGATCGATCCGTGTTGGACCATCGTTTGCTCATCCGATGGATGGATCGATCCAGAGGTGGATCGATCAATCACTTAAATCGTAAGTCCTAGTATGGTTCGGATTGATCGATCCAAACTTAGATCGATCGATCAAAACTCTCGACCAAAACTTCCTTTTCTCAACTTTCTGTAACACTTTGAACTCAAAACTAAAGGTAAAAATTAGTAAACCAAAAACTAAACTGACTCAAAACTTAAAACAACTAAAATAAAGACACGAATTATTGGGTTTCCTCCCACTCAGCGCTTGGTTAACGTCATGAGCCTAACGGTTCTTACCCCTTAATTGAGGCGGGATCAAAAAGAGAAATCTCTTATTCCTCCATGAGATTTGAAGCAGCTTGATACGGCTTAAGCTTTTGTCCATTCACCACAAAATCATTTCCTTGGCGATTATTAAGCACAATCGCACCATATGGTTTCACCTCTTTTATGAAAAACGGTCCAGACCACCTAGACTTCAACTTTCCAAGGAAGAGTTTCAATCGAGAATTGAAAAGCAATACCTGGTCACCTGGTTGAAAATCTTGTGGAATGATTTTCTTGTCATGTGCAGCTTTAGTCCTTTCCTTGTAGATTTTGGAGTTCTCATATGCCAAATGGCGAATCTCTTCAATCTCATGGAGCTGAATGAGACGCCTTTCTGTTGTGGTCTTTATGTCGAAGTTCAACAACTTGACAGTCCATGCAGCTTTGTGCTCCAATCCTACATGTAAGTGACAAACTTTACACCATAGACAAGGTTGAAAGGAGTAGTACCTAAAGGGGTCTTGCATGCAGTTATGTATGCCCATAGAGCATCCTCAAGCTTCAAAGACCAATCTTTCCTAGACCCATTTACCGTTTTCTGCAAGATAGCTTTGATTTCCTTGTTAGAAACCTCCACTTGTCCACTCGTCTGAGGGTGATATGGTGTTGCAACTTTATGCTTCACCCCATGCTTCCTAAGCAATTTATGTCTGCTATTTATATCTGATTTGGTGTATGATATTACTCAGTTTTAATGCATTATAGTGGGTATTTATGTCTGTTATTCTGCATTATTATGAGTGTTTTCCTTGCAAATTGGTATGTTTCAGGATTTCTAGGCGTTCGGGTCGTTTCAGAGCTAAAAGGAACATTTCGGGATGTTTCAGAGCTAAAATGGTTTGCACGATCAGGCACATCACTTGCTCGATCGGGAAAATATCCCTAGAAGATTTTGTATATTTCGATCGATCGAGCAACACACGAGGGATCGAGCAACAAAGAAATCTGCCCGATCGGGCAGACTTAGATCGATCGGGCAGATCACTCGAAGCAGAACTTGAATTTCAAATTTTTCACAAAAGTCCTCTAAAGCTATCCATATTTCCCTATTTTAGATTTTTACTGGGAATCCGGTCTTTCTGGGAGATTGACGACCAGTTCAGTTTAAAAATTTTGCAAACTTTGAGAGCTTTTACTAGGAGAAAGAATTCCTGAACCTGTATTTGGAGAAGAAGTTTTGAACCCAGTTTTTATTATATCTATTTTATTGATTTCAATTATGTGTTCTTCTTTGATTTTGATTTGTGATTACATGTCAATGTGTGAGTAGTTCACTAGTTAGGTTTTAGGGTTTTCCTATGGAAAAACAGGTTTTAATGTTAGGTTTAACATTGTAGGATTGAAATTGATAGGTTCTTAGTCTAAATTCGTTCTTAATGCATAAATTAGTTTGATCACCTAGTTCATGACTGTAGGTTGATAAATTCAAAGGGATTTGATATAGAAATCTGATCTAATTTAGATAAATAAGTGTTTAAACTTGCGGGAGTATTATTTTAATGCTTATGAACAATTGAATCTGAGTTTTAATGCATGAACGATTGTTTTAAAGACGGCGGGAGGTTGTCTCTGACAATTCGATCATAGGGTTTAATACTCCGGGAGGAGATTATTCCAAATTCGTTTTTCATGTTGAGAACTATTTTCAATCTAAATCATGCATGTTAACTTGACTTTAAACCTGAGTACCTACGGATTTCCCTAATGCCTAGCGTTTTATTATTATATTTTTTAAACCGTTTTGATCATAATCAAATATATTATTCTCACTTTTGCCATATTCGAAGTTTTAAACTGAATGTGCATTTCTGGTCTCTGTGGATTCAATACCTTACTATACTTCTTTGAACTGTTCTCTGCAGTTTTAGTTTATGATTAAATTCTTAACCTATCAGAATTTTGGCGCCGTTGCCAGGGACCAATTGTGCCTTTCTAGTTTTTAATTAGAATCTTGTCTAAGGTTTTTATTTTTTTCAGTACTCATCTCGTTCTTCTTTGCTTGTCTTTGTCTTACAGGTGTATGAACAGAAGATCTGACAAATCATCTGAACTACTCAACCTTAGTAACTCAGAACTTGCATGGCTAGAACGCTCAAACCGGAAAGCAAAGAAAGACTCTAGCTCATCCAATTTAATGGCTATTATCGTCAATCTCATCAATCCGGTCGATCCCGACGGTCAACAAGCACCACCTGCTATGGGGCTTAATCAACTCATTAACCAAGGTCAAGGTGGTGGTAATGGCAATCAAGTGCCACAAGACCAACAAGGAGCAATCAACAACCTAATTCTTCCAGGAAATCAAATTCAAAACCCTCAGAGCGTTCAACAACCTCATAATGTTGATGCAAGACACTTTGTCTTGTTAGGAGATCCGGGAAGAGTTAATCAGCTCAATGCTCAACTTAACACCAGAACAATCCTCGGAACCATCCTCTAGTTGGTTTATTCAACAATCCCCAAGCATTCTATGTTAATAGGAATCCCATTCAACCCCCTCCACCTCAGCGTAGGGAATATCAATTCCATGTTTTACTTGTTCAGATGATTCGCAGCAACCAATTCAGTGGCTTACCTCACGAGCACCCAATGAATCATATTGACACCTTTGAGGATATTGCAGCACCATCAATCTAAATGGAGTATCCGAGGGTTACAAGCACTGCAGCTTTTTCAACCACTCTTTAGCTGACAAGGCACTTCGCTGGTTGAAGTCTCTACCTGCAGGCTATATAGTAATCTGGGATGATTGCAAATCCAGGTTCATTAGTCAGTTCTTCACCACTACTAGTACTAATTCTTTGAGGAACAAGATCTCTGCCTTTGCTCAAAACTCTGTAGAATCATTCTATGAATCTTGGGAACGATTCAAAGAACTACTTCGTGATTGTCCACATCACGGATTCTCATATGTAAGTCTCCTCAATATATTCTATAGAGGATTTGAGCATAAGTACCAGCTGTCCTTGGATACAGCAAGTGATGGAGACTTCATGCAAAAACCAGTTCCAGATGCTTATCTACTCATAGAGAACTTAGCAGCCAGCAATAGCAACAATTGCCTAGAGTTCGATCGCCGAACCAAAGCTCCTGTAATGGCCACTAACTCAGAAATCTCAGAACCGAAAGGAAAGTTCTCTGAAATGAAAGGATTATTGACTCAACTTCTTAAGAGTCAAGCTCAGCCACCAGTCAATACAGTAGAAGATTCTGGAGTTGCTTGTTTTGCATTTCAAGAACAAGAAACCGCTGTGGTTGTAGAAGAAGTGAGCTATATTAATAGTCAAGGTCATAGAGTGTTTAAACAGGGATATAATCCTGCCTTCAACAAGAATCATCCCAATCTTTCTTGGAAAAGCACTAATGTTGAGAATCCTCAAGACCAAACCTACCCAACTCAACAGAAACAGTTTGTGCAAAACTCTGGGAACAATGGTTTCCAAGGGAATCAGAATAGGAACTTCATTCCCAACTATAATTCAGGCGGTTTCCCACAAACTTCTCAGCCTGCATTTCAACAAGTTCCTCAAGCCCAAGCTAATCAAGGAAATTCAGTT
>OVBE01006683.1:0-19489 GCA_900406425.1 Iberis pinnata | reverse complement strand
TATTCGGGGGTTGACTCGAGTGCCAATTTTTTTTTCCAGGAAGTTGACAAATGAAAAAAATGTAAATATCATGAACATGGCATCTATAAGGTCCTTTTTTGGTGCACACATATGTTTGGTTAACTAACCTAAATTTTGATTCTTAAGTAGATAAATCAGCTATGTATTTTCTATTTTTCATAATATGAATTATTTATATTTAAAATATGTGAAATATGTTAAATTAGAATATGTAGTTATACTTTCTTAAGTATAAAATTTCTATAATGTTAACTATCACTAAATATTGATATTTTATATTTTTAATCACTTATTATTTATTTGATTACCAAAAAAGAAAAACACCTATAAAGATTACAATAAATTTATTAGTTTTCTCAAGTCCTAGTCAATAATTTTGTAATTTATGATTAAGCTTCCGAAAATTAAAATAAAATCTTTGTAAATAAACTTTTGTTAGGTACTATTATTAATATTTTCATTTTTCTGCATCTTTGTCTAGTTAACAACAATTTATGTGATTTAATTTCCTACTTTGATTCAAAAGTTTCTGGCTATATATAACAAACCGAATGCGAAAATACCATCATTTCACTTAAATTTCATATACCATATATCAAAGAAGAAATCTTAAAATGACTTGCCCATTTCCAGATTTTTATAATTGTGTGTCCTATCCGAACTGCCAAACTCAATATCCAGGTAATGTCTTCCTTTTAAAATGAATTATACCTTTTTCCAGACCGAGATACATAGTTTGACTTACACGTTCAAAATAATATGCAACAAAATGGTTACTTTAAACCCTCGATCAATCTGTTTTATATATATATATATATCAATTTTGTAAGGTACACATATTGTGGTTATGATGAACTCTATATGATCTTATATATTACAAAATTTTATATCTTAGGCATTAAGAACAAAAATTTTGAAACCATTAGAGTAGGGATGAGGGTGGTTTGGCCAGAACTAAAAGGAGTAAATGCGTATGAAGCAAATAGAAAAATACAACAAGAAAACCCACATGTTATTAGTGTGATAATGCTTGATTTTATTCCGGTAGACAAAAAGTGTTGTAAAAGTATCATTCTCCGTGTGTCGGTTGACAACACATTGTTAGTTGTCTTCATCATTATCATTGCTGGTTAGCTTCAACAGCTTTGAATAAGTTAATTTTTTTTCTTATATAAAATAAAAACTTGTATGATATATCCTTGCTAATAAACGAGACTTTGAAAATCCTATATATTTCTTTCATCATAGCAATTTACCACTCTTTTTATTTACTCTATATTTGGAACCGAACATCGTAAGAACCTTAATGAGTCTCTTCTCCTCTTCTTTAGCCAATTTATATTATTACATAACTTAATCCTTATTTTTACTCAATTTGAATTATTTATTACTAATAGTTGTGATAGATTTACAAAACATAGATCCTTCAGCCATGTAATCTTATATAGTGTGGTTTAAATTTTAGATAAACTTAAATCTTATATTTAGTTTAGAAATTCTTTTAGAAAATTTGTATAGTGACTCTAAAACAAACAGAGAAGAAGCTTATAGAATATCTATTGGTGATTAAATTAGAGAGGAATAAGAAGGGTAAATTATGAGTAAAACATAGCTTGAGGGTAGAAGAAAGATGGGAAAATCAATAACGAAACAACACCATATGAATTTTTTTGTTGGGTTTTTTGAAAGAAGCGATGAAGATTTACACAGTGAGGATCATTTCTAGTATGTTGGAGATGATTATAGATACAGTTATTTTGTTTAGAGACATTGCATTGTTGCTTTTTGTAAAGGAAAGTTGAGTTTGCCATTAGTGTATCTGGTGTGGATGATCGTGGCGGCAAAAGTTTTTGGAGAAGATCTTAGGCCTAAGATTCAAAACGGTCGTCGAGTAAGAGAATACATACATATTTATTTATGGTTACAGATCATCGAATCAATTATTCAAGTCCAAAACTAGCATAACGCAACATAGATGATAACAAAGTTGAAATGCGCCAAGTGGATTTATTCGGGGGTTGACTCGAGTGCCAAAAAAAATTTCCAGGCAGTTTACAAATGAAAAAAGAGAAATAGGATGAACATCGCATCTATAAGGTCTTGGTTTGGTGCACAAAGATATTTGCGTTTAAAATAAATAAATCAACTATGTATTTTTTATATATTTGATAATATGAATGATTTATATTAAAATATGTGAAATATGTTAAATTTGAATATGTAGTTATACTTTCTTGTGTATAAAATTTCAAAATTGTTAAATATTACAACATTTTGGTGATACAATAAGCTATTTTTTTAATAAAATATTAACTTTAAAATATATGTTATATTTTTAATCACCTATGATTTATTTGATTACCAAAAAACACATATAATGATTACAATAAGTTTATTAGGTTTCTCAAGTCCTAGTCAATAATCTTGTAATTTATTGATTAAGCTTCCAAAAATTGAAATAAAATCTTTGTATATTTTGTAAATAAACTTTTGTTATGTACTATCATTAATATTGTCATTTTTCTGCATCTTCGATTAGTCAACAACAATTTATTTGATTTAATTTCCTACTTCGATTCAAAAGTTTCCTTTTGTAATATTATATGCTGGCTACATATAATGAACCAAATGTTAAAAATACCATCATTTCACTTAAATTTCATATACCAAACATTGAAGAAAAAATCTTAAAATGAATAGCCCAGATCCAGATCTTTTTAACAGTGAACATTGTTACTGTCCTGAACCAAACTTCCAATCTCAATATCCACGTAATGTTTACTTTTTAAAATTATTTATACTTTTTTCCAGAGCGAGAAACATAGTTGGACTTACACTTTCAAAAATAAATGCTACAAAATGATTACTTTAAACCCTCCATCGATTTGTTGTATTTGTCAATATGTCAATTTTGTAAGGTACTACTTTAAACTCTATATGATCTTATATAATACAAAAGTTTATATCTTAGGCATTAAGAACACAAATTTTGAAACCATTGGTGTAAGGATGAGGGTGGTGTGGCCGGAATTAAAAGGAGTAAATGCGTATGAAGCAAAGAGAAAAGTACAACAAGACAACCCACATGTTATTATAGTACGATAATGATAGATTTTATTCCAGTAGACAAAAAATGATGTAAATATGTCATTTTTCGTGTAACTAAGTACCCAACGGTCCTGTAATTAATATTTTCCATGTCGACGGACAATACTATGTCAGTTGTCTTCATCATTATGTTTGCTGGTTAATTTCAGTAGCTTTGAATAAGTTATTTTTTCTCATATAAAATAAAAACCCGTTTTATATATCCTTGCTGATAAATGAGACTATGAAAACCCTATATATTTTATTTGATCATAAGAAACTTGCCGCTCTTTTTATTTACTCTATATTTGGAACCGGACATTGTATATCTCTTCTCCTCTTCTTTTGCCACTTTCAAGTCTTACATAACTTAATCCATATTTTTACTCAATTAGAATTTTTTATTACTGATAATTGTGATAGTTTTACAAAACATAGATCATTCAGCCATGTAATCTATTTAGTATCTTACTGAGGCTTATACTTAAGATAAAGTTAAACTCTATATATTCATTTTAGAAATTCTTTTAGAAAATTAGTATATTGACTCTAAAACAAAGAGAGAAGAAGCTTATAGAATATCTATTGGTGATTAAATTAGACAAAAAGAATAAGGGTAAATAATGAGTGAAACATAGCTTGAGGATAGAAGAAAGATGGAAAAAATCATTAAAGAAACAGCGCCATATGAACTTTTTGATGAGTTTTTTGAAAGAAGCGATGAAGATTTATACAGTGAGGATCAATTCTTGTATGTTGGAGATGATTATAGATAGAGTTATTTTGTTTAGAGACATTACATTGTTGCTTTTTGTAAAGGAAAGTTGAGTTCGCCATTAGCGATGCTATTTAGAGCTTTTTGTAT
This sequence comes from Iberis pinnata, assembly GCA_900406425.1. Classification (NCBI taxonomy): domain Eukaryota; kingdom Viridiplantae; phylum Streptophyta; class Magnoliopsida; order Brassicales; family Brassicaceae; genus Iberis; species Iberis pinnata. The sequence goes on along the minus strand of OVBE01006683.1, from coordinate 15,516 downwards.
ATCTGGTGTAGATGATAGTCGCGAGAAAAGTTTGTGGAGAGGATCTCACGCCTAAGATTCAAAATGGTCGTCGAGTGAGAGAATGCATTCATATTTCTTTATGGTTACAGATCACCGAATCAATTATTCAAGTTCAAAAATAGCATAACGCGACACAGATGATAACAAAGTTGAAATGCGCTAAGTGGATTTATTCAGGGGTTGACTCGAGTGCCAAAAAAAAATTTCCAGGCATTTGACATGAAAATAGTATGAACATCGCACCGTCGAGTGAGAGAATGAATGCATCTTTTGTTTAGTCAACTACAATTAATTTGATTTAATTTTCTACTTCGATTCAAAAGTTTCCTTTTGTAATATTATATGTTGGCTATATATAACGAACCAAATAAGACAAAATACCATCATTTCACTTAAATTTTAAATACCAAACATTGAAGAAAAAATCTTAAAATGACTAGCCCAGATCCAGATCTTTTTAACTATGAACATTGTTACTATCCTGATCTGAACTGTCAATCTCAATATCCAGGTAATGTCTTCTTTTTAAAATGAATTATATTTTTTTCCAGACCGAGAAACATAGTTTGACTTACACCTTCAAAATAATATGTTAAAAAATTATTACTTTAAACCATCGATCAATATGTTGTATATGTCAATTTTGTTAGGTATACATATTGTTATGATGTACTTTCTATGATCTTGTACATTACAAAAGTTAGAATCTTAAGCTTTATAAATACTAATTTTGGAACCATTGGTGTAGGGATGAGAGTGGTGTGGCCGAAACTAAAAAGAGTAAATATAGTTTAAGCAAAGAGAAAAGTACAACAAGAAAACCCACATGTTACTGGTGTCATAATGCTAGATTTTATTCCAGTAGACACCAAAGATTATAAACGTTTCATTCTCTGTGTCACTGAATACCGAAACGGTCATGTAATTAATATTTCCCATGGCGGTTGAAGACACTATGTTAGTTGTCTTCATCTTTATGTTTGGTTGTTTTTTTATTGTCAACTGATTTTTATTACTGAAGTAAAGTTTGTTACAACCATTTGATTGTAGTAGCTACATTACCTAGTCCGGCCTTTTTTGCTAGATTATCAGCGACCGAGTTCATGCTTCTAGGTATATATGAAATTTTGAAGGAGTTAAATTTAGAGGATAATTCTCTAATATCTAAAAGAGAGGACTGCTTCCTTGGAAGTAATGTGGATCCTGCGCTTGTCCAGAAGTAGATTGAATAATACCTCTAAAAGTTTCTTCTAATCACAATGTATATGGATTGAGTTGAAATTTTGAACTTTGAGAAACGTCAATGCATGTATGATGGCTTGACACTCTGTTTCAAAGGCAGAAGATGTTGGTGGAAGAGATGCTAGTCCCTGGATTTGTCGTTGCCCTACATAATAAACTGTCCACCCTATCCCACACCTCTCTTTTGCTGAAATCCAAGACTCATTTGTGAATAAGAAGCATATATTTGGATCAGAGGCAAAATCAGAATGTAAATTAGGATGCGAACAGGTTGAATGCCTCTTCCTCCCTCTTGGTTCATCTTGAGTTTGAATTTGATCCAAAATGCTTTGGTTCCAGCTACCTGCATACATTATTTCCTATAGAATAACCTCAGGAATATTGCTATGTGTGTTCTGGAACACCAAATGGTTTCTCATCTTCCATATAGCCTAGCCCAAGAAGATTGGTATCAATGGAGAATGATGAGAATCGTTTCTATAAATGTTAGTAAACACCACATATATATTTGTTTGTAAAGAATATGAGGCTTCCTCTTGTTTAAAACAAACAGTTGGGCTAAAATCCCAAATTTCCTTTGAGAATCGACACTTAAACAAAATATGATTGATCCTCTTCATATGCACCACAAATTTTACAAGTAGGATCTAAATGAATTCCTCTACTGCGCAAGAACTTAGCAACAGGAAAAGAATTGGTAATAATACGCCACCAGAAATGCTTTAATTTACCTGGTATGCTAAGTTTCCACAAATTTCTGTAAAATCTGTCATCAACCCGATTGTGAGTATAACCAAAATGGTTGATCTGGTAAGCCAGAGATACTTGGTCTAATGGTTTTAATAAACTCAATATCACTATCAGTCATATATTGCATTAGCTTTATATCAGACCATGTCCTACCATCTGTAGTCATTAGTTCCTTTACCCTCATATAAGATGGGCTAGAGGAGTATCTTTGTATCCCAGTACTGGGGCTGGGATTAATAATCCATCTATCATTCCATATCCTGATAGTTTCACCATTTCCTACAGACCAGAAAACTCCTTTTTCAATTAGATTAATACCCTGAAAAATGCTCTTCCAAGCAAAGCTGGAGTTTGATCTTCTTTGAGCTTGTAGAATAGATGTCTTAGGATAATACTTGGCTTTGTAAACTCTGGCAAACAAAATTTCCGGTTGAGTCAATAATCTCCATGTCTGTTTTGCTACTAATGCTAAGTTGAAATCCTTTAAGTCATGAAAACAAAATACCCCCAGTTGCTTTGCTCTTTGTAAGTCATAGCCATGAAACCCAAGGGATTTTGAAATGGTGATGTTTTCCTGCCCACCAAAATTTTCGAATCATGCTTGTAAGTGTGTTGAGAATCTTCTTTGGAAGCATGAAACATTACATAGCATAATTGGGAAGAGGAGTTAACACGAATTTAATTAAAGTTTCCCTTCCAGCTGGTGATACATAGTTGATTATCCAATGAGTCATTTTTTGTCTAACTCTGTCAATGAGATAAGAGAAAATAGAGCAATATTTTGCATTGAAAAAATCTGGTAGTCCCAAATACCTACCAAAACCTCCTGATTTATAGATTCCTGCTTGCTGTTTGAGAATGCTATGAAAATCCAAATTTACATTCTTACCAAAAGTGATTGCTGATTTGTTGTAGTTAACCAGTTGGCCAGAGTATGCTCCATATGTAGATAATATATCCTTCAGTACAGTCAAAGCCTGATCATTTGCCTTACAGAATAACAGCAAGTCATCAGCAAACATAAGATGCGAAATTGAAAGACCAAATCTACTAGCTTTGAATCCCAATAACTCCCTATGCTGATTTTGTTTGGTTAACAAGTGGCTTAAAGCATCTGCACAAACAACATATAATTAAGGGGAAAACGGATCCTTTTGTCTTATACCTCTCCTTGGTTTTATCAAGCCCACTTGCTGACCATTTATGAACAGAGAATAACTGACTGTTGTGATACATTTCTTGATCCAATGGCACCATTGTTCTGCAAAATCAACTTATGAAGAAGAAAATCCATTAATTCCCAACTGAATTTATCAAATGTTTTTTCTATATCCAACTTAAGTGCCATAAATTTGTCCTTTCTGATGCGTGTTTTAAGGGAGTGGATGAGTTCTTGTGCTATTAAAACATTATAAGTAATCTTTATAGTGGGTATAAATGCAAATTGGTGACCATAAATGATGTAATGTAACCAACATTTAAGCCTATTAGCTAAGATCTTGGAAATGAGCTTGTAGGCCACATTTGCTAAACTTATTGGTCTATAGTCTTTTGGGGTTTGGGGATGCTGGACTTTTGGAATGAGACAAATATTTGTGTGATTTAGTTCCTGATCAAACTCACCAGTCATAAAAAATGTATAATATAGCCAATTACCTCTGTTTTGATCTCATCCCAGTGGTTCTTGTAGAAAGCAGATGTTAAGACGTCTGGCCCCGGTGCTTTATCTGGATGCATTTGAGATAGGGCCTCATAAATCTCAGTTTCAGTTACTGCCGTTTTTTGAGGTCCTGATTCATCTGATCTGTTACTTTCCTGGGATAATCATTCATTTGTTCATAATCTGGATTGCTGATAATATCATGCTCTTGAAATAAGTTTGAGAAATAACGTTTAAAACTCCCTGCACTACTAATTCATCTGTTTCAGTAACACCGGATACATTTGTAATCGTAATGATTATCTTGTGATGTCGGCGTTGCTTAACCTTAACATGAAAATATGATGTGCTTTTATCACCCTGTTGAAGCCAAAGAGCACGGCTTTTAACTCTTCAAAACGCTTCTTCTTGTTTGTAGGCTGTGTTTAGTTGTGCTTTAATATGTGATATAGGTGCATAATTTGGGGATGAAGATTCATAAGCCTGATGTAATTGTTGTTTGAGGTCCTCTATTGTTGACCGGTAATTCATATTTTGCTGATACTTACAGTGTGAAAGAGATCTCCTACAGCCTGCTAATAAGTCAGAGAACAAACAAGGAGAGAAACTTTGACTTTTGTCCTGCCAGTATTGTGAAACAGTCTGATGTAGAGCAGGATTTGTGGACCATCTTGATTCATACTTAACATGGTCCGTTTTCTCCATTGATTCAGCTCTGTTGAGAGTAAGAGTGGTCTATGATCAGAATCACCCCAATTAAGCAATTTAACATGAGCAGTCTCAAACTTAATCTATCCATGGCTAATTGGCCATTGCTCTATCAATCCTTGACCTGTCCAAGTGTAAATCCCACCTATCATATGCAAGTCCTGTAACCTTAAGGCATTGATAAATCTTCGAAAATGAGAGAATGTAAAGGCCCTGCAAGTTGGCCCGCCTTGTTTTTCATCATTTGAAATGATCTCATTCATATCTCCAATATACATATGGGGTAAAATTGAATGATCAGTTGTACCATTCAGTTCCTGATCAATAATAGAATTCCAAAATTGTGAACGCATAGAGACATTAGGAGGACCATATATATAGTGAAAATAAAAGGAAATACCATCCATTTGTATATATGCGTCAACTATATACATTTTTGGTTTATGGAGTACCCTTATAACCAACTTTATACATCATCATCCCAAAAAAGTGCTAAACCTCCTTTATAACCAACTGGAGGAACCAAAAAAGAGTTAGAATACCCTAACAGACGACCTATATTTACAACAAAAGGGTCCTTATTTTAAGTTTGACTGAGGAAGAAAGCATGAGGGCCATGAGGCTTATATATACTCTTCATACTTTTTAGTTGATGAATTGTTAGGGGATTCCTCAACCCCTGGCAATTCCAATGTATTAGCTTCATTTGGCTTACGGGGTTCCATCCTTCCTGATTCATTTTTTTATTTAGCTTCTTAAATTTAGTAGAGGTACCTGCTTCATCAGCCAAATCAGATACCAGAGCCTTTCTTTTAAAACCAAATACCCCTGGGGATACACCAATCTCTTTCAGAACACTAAGACTCATAAGAAGTTGTAGTTCTGGATGAGAAGTTAGTTCCTGAAGAGATCAAGTCCTAATGTGAGCATTTTCAGTTAACGGTTCAAAGTCATCATTGGAGCCAGCACGAGAGACAGGGGAAGCAGCTGGCAATGGTAGGTACGGAGGATTGGGAGGAATGGGAGGGGAGGAGGCGTGACCTTGGTTTTCACCAATATAAGCTTGGCACGATGAAACCTCATCTGAAACAGAATTTCCACTACTTATCATAAGTGAACAGGACTAAAATGGGGTAGTCAGATGCTGGGAGTTGAAATCTTCTGACAAAGATAAGATTGGTAGAGACATTCATCCCNTGGTTTTCACCAATATAAGCTTGGCACGATGAAACCTCATCTGAAACAGAATTTCCACAACTTATCATAAGTGAACAGGACTAAAATGGGGTAGTCAGATGCTGGGAGTTGAAATCTTCTGACAAAAGATAAGATTGGTAGAGACATTCATCCCTACACGAACCCAGGCTTCACCTGGATGCGTGCTTCTTCAACAACACCTAAAGTCCTGCCAATTTCCCGAACCATTGCATCATCCCGGAGATCATCTGGTATGTCATGCAATTGGACCCAGAAGGATATAACCTGGAGATAATCCGGATAGTGACAACGTGTCCAGCGATCGATAACAATCATCCAAGCCTTGAATGACCAAGGACCATTTTCAATAACCTGGAGAAGATGATGGTCGTGTTTGAAGAAAAACTAGACCGATTGATCATCATTGATATGACTGGTCGCTCTTCCTTCTAGTTACCACAAGACTGAGTCAGTGATCTTCCTCACGCCGTTTATGAGTCATCGGATTAAGTTGAATCGGAGGTTGATCAATCCCGATGCTCAATTTCTGAAGAGCGTTCCAAAGGTCATTGCCCATTGGAGAAAGAGAAGTAAGGAGCAAGAGAAATCCCTGGAGAGACAAAGGAAAAGAAAACCGTACACGACCACGACGGAGAAGAGAAAACACAGCAAGGCGTAGAAAAGAACCGTACTCGACGGATAGAGAAATTTAGAATTTTTCCCTGCAACTTGTTTGGTGGTTAGTTTCAATAGCTTTCAACAAGCTATTTTATTTTCTCATATAAAATAACAACTATATATCGAGACTTTGAAAACCCTATATATATTTTTCATCATAACAACTTGCCGCTTTTACTATATTTACTCCACTTTGGAATCAGAAATCGTAATAACCTTAATTAGTCTCTTCTCCTATTACTTCGCCAATGTCTATTATTACATAAATCAATCCATATTTTTACTCAATTTGAGTTTTTTTATTAGTAATAGTAGTGATAGTTTTACAAAACATAAATCATTAACCCATGTAATCTATTTTGGTGTACTACTCAGGCTTAAATTGAAGGTAAACTTAAACCTTATATTTGTCTCAGAAATTCTTTTAGACAGTTAGTATAGTGACTCTAAGACAAAGAGAAAAAAAGCTTAGAGAATATCTATCAGTGATTAAATTAGAGAGGAAGAAGAAGAGTAAATTATGAGTAAAAGATAGTTTGAGGATAGAAAAAAGATGGTAAAATTTTTAAAGAAACGATGCTATATGAACATTTTGATGGGTTCTTTTGAAACAAGCGATGAAAATTTATATTGTGGACATCGATTCTAGTATGTTGGAGATGATTATAGATAGAGTTATTCTGCCTAGAGACTTCGCATTTTTGCTTGTTGTAAAAGAAAGTTGAGTTCCCCATTAGTGATGATATTTAGAGCATTTTGTTTATCTGGTGTGGATGATTGTTGCAGCAAAATTTTGTGGAGAAGATCTCACGCGTACGATACAAAATGGTCGTAGCGAGAGAGCATACATATTTATTTATGGTTATAGATCATCGACTCAATTATTCTATTACAAACTGAGTATAATGCGACAAGGATGATAACAAAGTTGAAATGCGCCAAGTGGATTTTTTCGAGGGTTGACTCGAGTGCCAAAAGTTTTTTTTCCACGCAGTTAATAAATGAAAAAATAGTATGAGTGTCGCATCTATAAAGTCTTGTTTTGGTGCACAAAATTGTTTGGTTGATTAACCTAAATTTTTCTTTTTAAAAAGATAAATCTGCTATAAAATTTTTATTTTTAATATGAATGATTCTTATTAAAATATGTGAAATATGTTAAAACTTGAATATGTTGTTAGACTCTCTTAAGTATAAAATTTTTAATTGGCTAAATATCACCAAATTTTTGTGCTACAATAGGCTACTTTATAGAAAATATTAAAATTAAAATATATGTTATATTTTTTAATCACTTATGATTTATTTTACTATAAAAAACACCAACAACGATTACAATAAATTTATTAGTTTTTCCGTTTTCTAGTCAATAATCTTGTAATTTATTGATTAAGCTTCCAAAAATTAAAATAAAATATTTGTAAATTTTGTATATAAACTTTTGTAAGGTACTATCATTAATATTTTCAATTTTTGTGCATCTTTATGTAGTCAACAACAACTTATTTGATTTAATTTCCTATTTCTATTCAGAAAGTTCCTTTTTGTAGTCCTATATGTTGGCTATACATAACCAACCAAACGTGACAAAATACTATAATTTCACTGAAACTTCACATACTAAACATTGAAAAAAAAATCTTAAAATGAATAGACGAGATCCAAATCCTATTAACTATGAACATTGTTACTGTCTTAATCCGAACTTTCAATCTCAATATCCATGTGACATTTTCTTTTGAAAATGTATTATACTTTTTTCCAGATGGAGAAACATAGTGGAATTTGACTTAGACCTTCAAAATGATATGTTACAATTTTGTAAGGTACACATATTGTGCTTACGATGTACTTTCTATGAACTTATATATTACAAAAGATAAAATCTTAAGAATTAAGAACATTAATTTTGAAACCATTGATGTAGGGATGAGGGTGGTGTGGCCGAAACTAAATGGAGTAGATGCGTATGAAGAAAAGAGAACAGTACAACAAGACAACCCACATGTTACTAGTGCGATAATGCTAGATTTTATTACAGTAGACTCAAAATATTGTAAACGTGTTATTTTCCGTGTCATTAAGTACCCAAATAGTCATGTAATTAATATTCCCCAACAAATATGTTAGTTGTCTTCCTCATTACGTTTGGTGGCTAGCTTGAATAGCTTTAAACAAGTAATTTTTTTCATATAAAATAAAAACTCGTATGATAAAGACTCGTATGATTTATACTTGTTAATAAACACGACTTCTAAAACCATATATATTTCTTTAATCATAGCAACTTACCGCTCTATTTTATTTACTCTATCTTTGGATCTAGAAATCGTAATAACCTTAATTAGTCTCTTCTCCTTTTACTTGGCCATTATTTATTATTATATAACTCAATACATAATTTTAATCAATTGAATTTTTTTTATTACTATAGTTGTGATAGTTTTACAATGTGGGAACCAAAATTTGCACTGTCGATTTTCGTTTGTTACGGTAAATCAGCGATACCTCTGACTTTCCAGAGATCCCGGATTTCTGTGAGTCAAACGATTTTAATATCAAAACACGATAAACAAAGATAAAAGTACGAGAATTTAAGAATACGAAAGAGGGTAAAGATGTTTCTTGTTCCGAATCTTATAAGCGTGTTAACATCAGATGATAGTCCAGGCCGTAAGAACTGTGCGCTAGTATATCGTAGATCTAACAACAGAGACTGATAACCTAATTGAGTCGTACCTCACTAAGAACGGAATAGCATAAAAACCCTAAGTACTTTGGTGTGGAGAGTTGAATGTCCCTAGCTCTTCATCCTCTCGTCTCTTATATACACTCTATAACTTGTCCATTTTCCTTTTCCTCCTTCGATTCTTCTGCGGAAATCTTCATTTTCTGAATTTCTTCCATTTCTCTATGCAGGTAGCTGAATTCCCACCTAGAATTGTAAGTGGACCGTTTATTTCATTTTAGGCCTCATCAGCCGTTATGAGGTCGAGGCGATTTTACGATTTCTATCAGAGACTCGGTCTTGCATGCGGAGATATGATACGGTCTTCCCGACACGTTATCCATTACAATCTACACGGTTATTTGTTTCATGGTTTTGGTCGCATAATTCCAACAGAACCTTGGAACGATACCAAACAAGATACGAGAGGTTCAAGATGGAGCCCGCTCGCCGCTGGTGAGCTGAACATTTGTCGTTAAGCTCTCCAACTGGCGATTTAAACTTGTGAGGTTCAGCTCGCCAACTAGCGAGCTGGACTATTGAAATCCAACTCGCTAGTTGGCGAGCTGAACCTGCGCAGTTTTGCTCGCCAACGGGCGAGCCGATTGTGCATTCAACGTACGTGTTCTCATTCGTCTTATAAAAAATGTTTGGAGCCTAAAACATCTATCGGAAATTCTTGACTTAATCGTCGTTGTTCCGAAACGTAGCCATCGTGGTCTTTAGTTTTCGATGAACATTGGTCGTAAGCAAACCATCCTTCCTCGTTAAAACCTTAGTAATATGAAAACCCGATGGGAAAAACCTTCTCAACTAAGGAAAAAGAGTACAGCGATGGTTGCCTAGTTGCTCGACGACTACTGTACGTTTCTTTATAAATGTATTTCCGGAAGTATTGTGACTTTGGTTAACAGTTTCGTTGACTAGAATTGTAATGATTTTATGAGGCATTAATTACGTCATGACCATTTTTGACACCAACAGTTAGCCCCCTAGCTCGCGAGAACGTTTGGAGAGTTCTCGTGAGGTGTTGAATTTAACAGGTAGACGGAAATAACGGCTCAAAAGTCCGGAGATGAATAGTAAAGAATTTTCTTATAAAATGGAGAAGTTACCTCTTTATATTTCACTTATCCACTTTCCAAGCAACTTTTAGAGGTAAAAAATTGTTATTCTCTCACCTTCTTTGTTGTTTTCTTTACCTAGTCATAAATTCGGGGGTGGGGATTGCGGAAAACATGTCACCGTTGATTTTTAACCCTGAGATCCTTCAAATACATGATGGCGGCGTCGTGCTTTCGGTTAAATTCTTGAGGTATTCGATTGATCTGAAGGAGGTCGAAAAGTATATGCGTGAAATGTACAGTGTATAAGCTCCACCTCCTGAGTTGTGGTGTCCCCAGAGGCCTAAATTTGTTGACGACTCCGGAGGCATTCACATATGTCTTTTTGAACACTATCCGGGAGTTCTGCAGGGTGTCAGATGACGTAGAGTTCCGTATGCCCATAAAGAACAAGAGGGTTAACTCTCCGCCCCTGGTTGGTTTACCTGTTACGAGATTCAGCTCGCCAGTCGGGGAGCTGAATTTGTGAGATTCAGCTCGCCAATACCTGTTGTTTTGTCGGCTATGATTTCCCATTTTGAGAGTTATAGTCATTTTTCGTGTTGATACGGTTTATCGACTAGCCAGATCTTGTAGCGTGGCCTTCAGTATTTAATTGGTACCTTAGTCCGGAGCTATGAGCGAAGGATGGTTCTAGATGATGACTACCTGACCGCGCTTCTTCATGCGAGGAACATGCGCAACACACTCCAGTATTACTTGGTGCCTCGGGGGAATATGGGGATTATTTACTTGTTTCAAAAAAAAAATTTGCATTGGAGAGAACGCTATTTCTTTGTCTGAATAAGTAGTGCCTCCATTGAATAGGAGTATATACCTTTTTTAGGAAAAAATAGGGTCGATATGGTACCGTGACCGGGTACACAAATTTTCATTTCCTTTGGCCAATGTCTAACGCCCTTTTTTCTTTGTTTTGTAGTTCCCGATCCCATTTCCCCATTCCAAGAGGACCTGATCGTTGTTAGGGTCCTTATCCAAGGTTGCCTAATTCACTTGGGGTATTGTTTGCCGCAATGAGGATGTCGCGAGTGGTTCTATTCAATTTGGGGAAGGATCGGCTCCTAGAGTACGTCTGACTAAACTTGAAGATTTGAATCAGATCCCGATACCTTCGTTTGAAACCGGTTTTTTTAGTCTTCAGGATGCTTTGCCGCCTTAGTCCCCTACCTCGGAGAGAATTTTGAGGACGGAGCCGTACGGTGAAGCTTCATGCCGATGCATGGGGGTTAGTATTTATTTACACGATTCTGCTTTCGTGAGTATCCTTGCTTACTTTAAACGGCATTCTGATAGTGTATCCATATAATAGATGAGGCTCTCAGGGCGAGTGATCGGGAGGCACAAACAGCTTGGTTTAGGGCTAAGAGATTTAAAGAGGAGAATTCTGGTCTAAATGAGGAGATGAAGGAGTTGGTGCGGAAGCAGGATTTCCAGGTTCGTCACACGGCTAGGCAGGTCAAGCGCGAGATTGTCTCGGTCGTAGCAGATCATTCGGCCCGCTTTGGATCCTGCTTTGATAAGTTTGAGCAAACGCATCGAACCATCAATGACTGACGTGAATCTCGTGGTTTGGCAGGCGCTTTATATCAGACTAAGCAGCCTGGCTTCCAGTAAGACGTTGAGTGGAAGAAAATGTCTGGATACATCAAGAGGTACAAGGACGTGAGGTCCCTGATCCCGTCGTGATTTTTCTTTTGATATGCCGTGTTTCTTGCTTGAAATTTTTGTGGGCTTAAAGAAGTCTTAGCGGTGATGTGAGGGTTTTGTTTTAACCTTTTAGTGGAAAAACGTTTTAGTTTATTTGCAGATGTTCGCGACAAAAACAGTCATTTCTGTTTATATGGTGAATTGTATGATTGGCTTTATTTGCGACAGTCATTTTGTAACCATTGTCAAATCGTGACATATTGTCGATCTTAATTTTATGAAAATTTTTCCGTAAAATGTTGTCGAGTTATTCACTTGGGCGTTTTTGAGCGAATATTGGATTGTTGTCGGTGTATTGAATATGTTTATGGGTCGTAAGAGATAGCGACAATTTCTAAGTAAGGATGTGTTTTTCTTATTGCAGAAAAGTTTCAAAAATATCGAGTACGTGAATGCGGATATTTTTAAATATGGGAGTATACAAGTATAAGTATACGTACCCACTCCCCCATTCTTTTCGAGTAGAGGGACTGTTGCATTTTTCTCACGAAAAATTGCCTATGTACCCCTTTCGGGGATAAGCCGTCTCGTAGTTTAGTTGGTTTCTATGAGTTACATCACTCATTTGATGATGCTGCATTGTCTGTTTTAGCAGCGGTGGCTACAATTGGGTCAACGATTTTTTCGGGAGTTCTTTGCACCATTTGGTCTGGGATGTTGTGCCTGGAGGCTTAGTCGCCTTCCTAAGATTGGGTCGTTTCTAGAGTTGACAAATCTAGTTTGTGTTTTTCCATAGTGCTGTCATGTTTTTCCGAAATGCTTTTGGTCGACGCCTGAGTTGTTTTCGTTCGTTTGGGTCCGGTTATTGGAGTCTTTGCGACCCTCTTAGTTTATGCTTGGCTAAGAATTAGAGTCTTGTTCTTTTTTACATCCCTAGATTGTGAATATTCCATGGGGTGTCGAGAATTTCATCCCTAAATGGTAAGTTGACAGAACTCCCTTCATGGAATTTATCCAAGGTGTTCTGACGATCGCGTTGTAGATGGCAGGATGATCGACTACCACAAAACTGACGCTTTTGGTGACTTCCTTTGCCATCACATGAAGCTTAATTGATCCAAGAGTTATGGTTGTTGTGCTGGAGAATCCGGTGTGTGGCTTCGGCGTGGATGTGATTTGGGAAAGCTTGATGTCCATCATGTTTAGTGTATCGCGGAAGATCACGTTTATTGTGCTTTCTATGTCGATAAGGATCCTTGCGACCACGATATCCCTTATAACGAGATCGATTACAAGAAGGTCGCAGTGAGGGTGTCAATTCTAACAGTTTTGTGTTCCTTGAAAGTAATAGCATTATTTGGCAAATCATAAAACTTGAAGAGAAGGTGATCGGGCAAGTTGGCGCTCGATTTAGCCTTGCGATTGTATGCTTTTATTGCAGAGACGCTATCTTGAAAGTATTGCAGTCCTCCAATTATCTTGTTTACTCGGTGATGATTGACGTCGCTGCCTTTGTCCTCAGACCCTCTTCCACGCTTCCCTTCTGTTCGGGGGCCTTGAGGTGCATCGCCGCCTGGCGGTGCTTGTTTGGATCTAGGCTGTCGGTCAATCATGAGATCTTTCACGCTAGATATTTCTGACATTTCTCCGGCAAGCATTTTTCCGTTAGCCTTGCCCGGCAAACATTGTAGTTTGCCGTTGGATGACCCTTCGTCTGATGGAATTTGCAGAAGGCGTTTTTGTCGTTGGCAATGTTCCTAGCCCAGGTGTTTCCGAATGTTTTTCCTTGTTTGGACAACAGATTTATAGCGTAATTATGCGCTCCCAAGAGATCTTCCCCTTCGTGATGAACGTACTTGTTGTTATGATGGTTTTTCTTTTTCGACTTCAGTTCAGAGGGAACATCTTTTGCGGATACCTTTTCTGGCTTATGCTTTTGCGACAGAACTTTCATCTCTTTTTCGATGTTAATAAAATATGTGGCTTTGTGCAAAGCGTCTTAAATCGTACGCGGTTTTTTGAGAGCTATCCATTTTCTAAATTTAGATTTGTAACATAGAGTTTTGCGGAGTGCGTCCACAGCTAACTTGTCGCTAATGCTGCTGACTCTCGACATCATGATTTTGAATCATTTCATGAAATCTCAGAGAGATCCATCTTCTTTTTGAGCAAGGCTCCCGAGATTGACGTTGAAAATTTATCTATCCATGAACATGGGCTACTGTTTGAGAAATTCCAAGGAGAGTTTTCGGAAGTTTCTGATGGAGAAAACCATTCGAGAGCTGCTCCTTGGAGATGTTCAACGAAAAGGAGACAAAAGCATGCGTCTTTTTTTCCTTCCCTTAGTTTTGACCTCCCATCGCAATCTGAAAGGTCAGTACGTGTGCTTTCGGATCGGTGGTACCACTGTACATCGGGATTTTGACTTTCCGGGGTCCAAAATCCTGTTGTTAGTTATATGAGCCATGAACGGAGTTTTCCAAGCATCTTTGAGGAGTCGATCGATTTTCGAGGTTGTGCTAGTAGCATGGTGAATTTGCAACTTTACCACTTGTATTTCAGCAATGGTTTTTGCGAGGGACTCGCGGAGATCGCGAATTGCATCAAAATCATCGTCAGTAGCCTTGTGAGGTTATCGGTGTTTCTTACGGATGATCCGAGCTTGTTCCTTGACTTATTTATCTTGCTCTACCCATAAGTTATTTTCTTCTTCCTCAGTCTGGGTCGAACGGTCGCTAATCCTTCTAGGGTGTACGTCAGCATCTTCGTCCGACTCTTCGGCCGATTCATGAAAGGTTAAAAAATTTAATCCGAATACTACACTACAGAGAACAAATCACTATAGCATAGATAGGATCGAATCCCACAGAATTCATACAGCACAACGATCGGTTTTATCTCAAATCAAGCTAAGACTGAATATTTAAGATGTTTGTAATGGAATAAAAACGAATAATTAATTAAAACGATTGTAAACTATAAAATAAAAGCGTCATGCAATATGCAATCCACATGTAGTCAGGTTTATAATTCATGTTACAATGCAAAGATTTTCATTTTAAAATAGTTCTTAGCTCAAAAGACAGAAACTAGATTAATCTCCTTCCGAAATATTAATCCCTATACTCAAATTACTAAAGACAAAATTCCGCCGTATTTATATAATTCAGATATGCATTACAGTTCAGATTTGATAAGTTCATAAACCCCTAAGACAATACTTCCGCAAGCAAAAACATTTACTCATCTAGATTAGGGCAGATTTCTAAACCAAATTCCTTTGTGTTTATCAATCTATTATCAAGAACTAGGTGATCAAGCTAATTCATGCATTAAGATTAAATCTAGACTGCGAACCTAACAATTTCGATCTCTTTATGAAAACCCTAACAATCAACCCTGATTTCCATGGGAAAACCAAAAGCATAACTAGTGAACTACTCAGACGTTGCAAAGCATAAACAATTCAATATCAATGTAGAACACAAAGTAAAATAAATAGAGGTATTGGTATATAAAATCATAATTCAAAAATCTTCTCCAAATACAGGGTTCATATCCTTCTCTATGTAAAAGCTCTAAGTTGTAAAATTGTATAACTGTAACTAATAAAACCTAAGCCATAAGGCTCTTATAGTGTAAAAAGGTAAAATAATAAAAATAGGAAAAGTTGATTGGCTTGAGGACTCTTCTTGAAAATATGGGAAATCTTCAAAATTCTCGCATGTGTGATGGATTCATCCATGAAATAATTGTAGAAT